>CABPRJ010000061.1:0-121040 GCA_902439185.1 Cinara cedri
GCATTTTTTTTGTTTCTAAGATTCGAAGGCTAAACAATATTCAATATTTGTATTACGAGTAAAAAGTGATCGAAACCGAAAAAGTATAGAATAGTGTACCAGGAGTGCATGTAGTAAGTCGATGCGCCGCCGCATTCTGCGATGGATTGCAGTTTTCTCAACAAGTGCGAAAAAATAAAAAAAAAACGTATGGAAAACGAGAAAATGTAAGATATTTTGGCTCTCTTTTTTTCCTGTGAAAAACTTTTTTTTTAAACCTATTAACCCTTCAACTACATTGGATTTCAGCCTACAATAACTTAATATTCATATTAGATACATACAATTATATTACTTATAGCAAAAGTGACTTTTAAGTAACATATATATTTCTTTCTTGTTTTCCCTCCGTTATTCTTTTTTTTTTATCTTTTCACACTTGTTGAGAATACTGCAAAACATCAATGAGTGCGGTGGCCAATCGACTTACTACATGTACTCCTGGTACACCATTCTAAACTTATTCGGTTCCGATCACTTTTTACTCGTAGTACAAATACCAAATACCGAATAGTATATTACCTATAGCAAAACTCACAGTAATAATATTTTTTTAGCTTTCAAATCATTTAAACTAAATAAACTTGATTGATACAATAATAAAATGACGCATATGGTTATTATGATATGAAAATACCGAAAACCCAAACTCATGATTTTAAATACTGAGCATTTTACTATTAAATGTTATTTTATAAAAGTTTATAATATGTGCGTATATATTATACGATGAAGGTTTGGTTTTTTTTTTTTGTTAATATACTCTTTTTCTATCTCTCTTTCTAGAGTTTTAATTTTTGTAAATTACCTATTTTTGTATATCACATAATATTTTTGCAATACTTAGCGGGAGTTTAATATATTAAATAATAAATATTATACGCACATATTATAATTTCTATTAAATAACATTTAATAGTAAAATGCTCAGAATTTAGTTGCTTAGAAGTTTTGTTATTGGTAATATAACAGTATATATGTTTTATGGATATTAGGTTAGAGCGGGCTGAAAACCATTGTAGTAGAAGGGAAAATAAATTTAAAAAAAAAAGGTTTTGCAAAGGAAAAAAATTAAACCGAAATATTCTTTAACTGCTACGTATATATCTCTTACATTTTCTGGTTTTCCTTTCGTTTTTATTTCAATTTTTCACGCCTGTTGAGCAAATTGCAATCGATCGAAGAATGCGGCGGCCCATCGAANTCGAATCTTGGAAACAAAAGAAATGCTTTATACAACGACTAAGTCACTGGTTAGGTTATTATGCTATTAAAATACCGAAATTCCATAGTCAAGATATTAAGTTCTGAGCATTTTTTTTTACTATTAAATGTTATGTAAATATAATATTTAATTTGTATTAAATTAGATTCGTGCCGGAGTGAGGGATTTCCGAATACTTTTCTTGATCAAAATCGAAAAAAATGTAAAAAAAAACTGAAAAGTTTACGGAATTTATTATTTTATTAATTTTAATGTGGTTTTTTGTCATAATTTAATTAGAAACCTATAGACTTGACATCAATAATTGTTTAATTGTGGATTACAGAGGTTATTTTTAGGTAATTCGATCAGTATTCCTAAAATTTGGAAAAACGAAAACGTAGGATACAAAGGGAAATCTGACGGCTTTATTGATTTAATTGTTTTCGATTTTGGCTCTTTACTTTTTCTACGATGTAGATTTTTCACAGAACAAGGAATCTGATCACAAAATAATTTAATTCTGTATATAAATGCATATTTTGCTTTTGAAATAATATAAAATCATAGTTTTGAATATTTGACTCAGTAAAAATTTAAGATTTGAAATAATTCCAGCAATTAAAAAAATATATGCAATTTTACCGGTGCGTTAAATTTTTTCTATTTTATATTATTCTACTTTTGGTTAAGTTTTTCCCATTAAATGAGGAAACTCCTGGAAGAATCAAAATATGACCTCTAATGCACCTTTCCAGTCAGACTCCTTCAGTCAAAGTGCTTTTCTTGTAAATTGTAGCAAAACTGCTTACAGATAAGTTGTTCTCGAAAAATTAGATTCGTAATATTTTACTGATATATTTCATACATTTTTCTGTTTTTCCTTCGTTATATTTTGGTTTTTCATATTTGATGAGAAAACTCCTTAGCAAATGGAAAAATCACCTCCTTAAAGTACCACCTCAAGAAAATTTCCTTTCAGAAAAGAATCTACGTCGTATTCTTCGGAGTAAGATTTTTGGTTGTGCAAGTGATCAGATAAAGAAAAAAGTAATAAATACAAACGAATATACAATAATTTTAAGTGTGTGTTGTTTTTTTCCATTTATTAAAGATGGTATTTAAATTATAATAGTATTAAAGGAATATATAACGATAAAGTTGATCGCTAAGGATTTGATTTTGAAAACACATCTAATACTTATTTTTTTTTTTTGTAAAAAAAAAAACAGTATATTTCACGTTGATGCTTTTGTGATTTTGTGAAATAATAAATCAGAACAAAACAGAAACTGCAGCAAACAAAAACTAACGTACGATGTACGACGACGACCGTGTAAGTACTAACATTTTAATATTTAATACGATAATACCAATAGAAGATATAGGTTCACTCATATTATAAACGTGTGACATGAATTAGGATACGATTGTGGTGGTCGATGGGAAAATTACACGGCAAGAATAGTATACCTTTTCAGATAAACTATAAAATCTGATTTTGAGAAATTACTCGCGGATACGAGATAGAAGTAGAATTTTTTCACACATTCAACTACCAAATTATATTATACGCACCTACGCATTTTACAATTCCTTTTTCATACAAAACTACCTATGACAATTAAATTAATAAAACCTTACTTAAGCCAATGGGGAGGGAGTAGTCAATAATCCTATCCCCCCCCCTAAATGCGCCATTGATTTATAGTGAAGTCTTAGAGAAAGAAATTAACAATTATTTTAGTACCTATTTACACGGTTTAAAAGAACGAGGTCGAACATAATATTCTACTTCTTATTTTATTTTTCGTAGTTACCGGTCTCTAAGATCAAACTGATAAAAAAATTCACCACAACCAGATATTATTGTATACTTCAGAAACCTATCGACCTATAATTTTGTGGCGACCTGGCAATTTTACGAAAATAATTACACTCATAAACAGGGTTCAGGACTCGTAGCATTTACTTATTTTTTTGCATATCATTTAATCTAGCGAAGTACTATCATGGACGATTAAACCATGTTACAATAAGTCCAAACATGAAATTAATGGGTTTTTTTTTGTTTTTGCATATTTCGATGGTTTTTTCAAACATACTTTTTACTGGTTCTTTCTGTGTATTTGTTTTCTACTTTGTGATTATGGCACTTACAAAATGCAGATTTCCCTGCATTATTTTTTAGTTTATGTTATTTCATCAGCTTTGCATATTGGCTTTCGCTGGGTATGGGGCAGTGCATTTCCGTGGATTTAGTTTTACAAATATTCAAAAGTTTAAACATGATATTTGAAAATAAGCTTTTTTTCCGTTTCTTTCGATAGTAAAAAAAAAAACTTTTTATACAAACATTTAGTGTAAAAAAATTAACTCTATCCGAATCTATAGAAAAAAATTGAAATCGCCGCTTTAGAAAAAGTAAATTGTACTGCACCTGCGTGTACCAAAAGCGTTAACATTTGAAATTTGTCTAAAAGTGTTTATTCTAGACATTAGCGGTACTTCCTTTCACCTCCCGATAACCCAATAATAATCCAAGGCCATCCAGCTAAATATTAATTGGTACTTCATGTCGTGAATACGCCCTAAAGTTAATTTTAATAGCCGATATGACCATATTCCGATATCAAATATTCCGACACTTGCTACTGCTATAAAACCCTCAAATCATCATCAGGTAAGGTCTTAAGAGAGATGAGCTTGAAATTGTTCCTTGATGTTCCTGAACGCCAAATAGCTGAACACGGCTTCTTATATAATGTATATAAACAGGATGATTCATTGAGCATACTCGCGCCATTTTTAGTGGTTAATTATGTTTAAATGCACATTCTAATTTTGGGAATTTTTAATTACCTACAGTTAAAAACTATATTTTCGTGTACTTTTGTAAATTTTTCACAACATTCAAGGAGTTACCTGTTGGTAGGACCAACTTTGATTTTACAAAACCAATATTAAAATGTTTATAAATAGATGGGTAATCGTTAAAATATATTTTTGTGTTGACATTTTTGATTTCCGAATCGATTACGAATTTCATTTGTAGCGGAGCACTATTCAAATACCAGGCGCAGTGGCACTAAACACGTGCTTCACTACACATTAACAACGCTTAAAAATTTCAAAAATCAAAATTTGAATATACCCATAATTTACCCTGAAAATGGGATTGGCATACTTAATGAACCACTCTGTATATATGTTTATTGTTTATGTACAAAACCACTCTATTATAATATGTAATAATAATTACACGAAACGAAATGTTAATTGTTATAGTTTTTACAGGTATTAACGTTATCGACTAACGATTATCACAGTACAGAAATAATTAACGAGAAGAGGATATAAAACCGACATGACGAGACATTTGGAGACGTTAAATTCAAGGTCTACTCGTGATAGTACATTATTTGTATAACTACAACTCGGAAAACAAAAGGTTAAGGTTAGCTCCCGTCATACGTAATAACAATAAGTGTTCCTCATTCCAAAGCTATTTAGTTTGTTTTTATTCATTAATAATTAACCGGCCATACTATTTCGACAAAGCGCGTAGTTAAAACGTATATACTCTACAGAATAATTTACACAGCGCTGTAGCAGAGCTTATTGTTACTGATGCGCCTTTGGTAAATGCCCAAAGGGGTAAATATTTTGAATAAATATTAAATATATATTTTTTTCTATCCGAAAAACCTTTTTGTTACAGAAAAAAAAATATACATATTAGGAAAAAAAGACATATTTCGCACGTGCGTGGGCTACTGCTGTACACGAGAAGTTGGATAGGTAGATGGGATATTTAATGTATATCTGTATGCGACAATTAACTATTGCTAACGAAAAACGATTCTGAGCGGAGTTCGGTTAATAGCGTTGCTTTGTCAACAATGTATATGTATGTCACATTTCCATTTATTGAAAAAAAGACTCCTGGGAAAATCAAAAAATGACCTCCCTAAAGTACCGCCCAGAAACCCAGTATTCCCTATCAAAAAAGCGGCTATACTTGACACTTCGAAATGAGATTCCTGGTAGAATTTTTGTACGCAGCATAAAAAAATAAACATCTTTGTAAAATCAATACATTTTTCGCTACACTCAGAATCTAAAACAAGTCTTCATTAATTTACTATGTTGCAATATTTGGATAGAAAACTAAAGAGTGTTTGTTATGTCTTAGTTTTGAAACATTAAATGAGATTGTTTAATATTTAATTAAAAAATGAAACCTGGTTGTTATTATACGTTAATCTATCAAGTATCTAATTATTTTATGGCTATAACTCTATAAGTATGAAAAAACAAGTTTTCAAATTAAATTAGTTGCTGTGCATTAAAAGTAAATTACTCAAATTTACTTAATTTACCCAAAAAAATTATTTACCGGGTAATTAACCGTCATGTTGTGCGACCTACGGCATATAGCCATCATATACCAAACTGTCCAAAGTTATTACCTAACCTTCCAGAAGCCCTGAAGAATGAAATAATATTTACAAAGTATTTTTACTACAGGCACAATGATAGAAGACATTATTGTTACATTTACTTTTGACTGCAGTAAAACTCTATCCCGTGGTTTGTAAGTAATTATAATACAACAATGTTATTCGCCAATATTACCTTTTAGAATTATTCATTTTTTTATATTTTTTTGTTTGTTTAATTAACTAAATGTTGTGGTTAAAAAATGTAGAAGGTTAGTCGAATTATACAACTATACTGTATAATTATAATATCTAATTACCAATAATAATTATAGTTCCCAGTAAAATAATGGTTATACAATATATGGGTACGATAATTTTTTATTATTTTTCTATACACAATCTTAATTGAGATTTGAGACTAATAACCTTATATTATCCGTTTTTATTAAATGTAAGTACCTACTAATAATACAACTGTAATTAAAATATATTATTTACTTGTTAGTTATTATTTATTAGTTATTACTATACAATCGAATTAGCTCGGGGATTAACTTTGTTTTATAGGCGTATCTAATATGTGGCATAGTGAATTAGCGTGTTTCATACCCATCTACCTATCTACATTATATTTATACATGCTATATAAGTGGCAATGATAATAATGAATACAGCATTATAACATAATCTACTGGTTGAAAAACTAAAGAATTTCATCATTAGTTTGGATGTTTCAAATTCATTAATATTAAAAGGTGGAGAATCGAAAATTCTCCACGTGCATGTCACCAGCCCCCTCCCACATTGGAATTTTCAAAAAATTTGTTGGCAAATATTTAGTATATAATTAGTTTTTGGTAGGCTGGTAGGTCACGTCTGATCACGTCTGGTAGGTCACAATTCGGAAATATAAGAGAGTCACGTGGCGAAGCGATATTGTACGAGAACAATATGCAATTATGATATTATGGTATTTTTGGGAACGATCGCATTAGTGAAAGATTTACGTCTTAATTAAATTACCTAGATAGCCATATCTACAGTCAGTCTTATATATTATATGTAATATAACACTTATTATTCGGTATAATTATAATAGTAATGGTATAGAACAATTTTATTTGAATATATAGTGATAATATCGAATATCAAACTGAATTTATTGAAGACAATTTGAAGCATTTTAACCATTTTTAATGGCCGAAAAAAATGTTCCGAGGATAAAACAAAATATGATAGGGTCTAGGGGATGAACTGTTGAAAATTTAAAAAAAAAAAAAAAAAAAAAAAACAATTTTCACGTGTGAATTCCTCGAAACCGAGTCAATTGTTCGCACGACAATTTCTCGAATATGACACTATTTTTTCCCGCGAACATATTCAGTTATACTGATCATCAAAATAATGTAGACATTTAATATTAATTGATTAATTGATTGAATTTATTGTATGCGACATGTTGTATCTTGATGCTGATTGGCGCACAATAATAATATTATGAATATGACTAGATAAAAAACCAGTTATATGTCGCTATAGTCGTGTTATATTACAATAATAATGATAAAAGTGTTTGCTCGATATTGTCGTTATTCACGTCAAAACCGTTTCGTACGGTTTCAAAATAACGACTTTTAAACACATAAAGAACAAACGTGTACTACTCGATGATTAATATTTTTTGTAATATTCTAATTTTGATGTTCGATTAATAGTAGACACGGGTTAGGACTCGATGACCGTTGACTCCGCCAAAACCTTTTTCCGCCAGTTATAAATTATAGTTATTATCCTATGATTTTAACGTTCGGGAACCCCTTTACCTAAATCTTTTTTCTTGTATGTAAATGATATTATTTACATTTTTACGCACGATTTTTTCAATAATTTGCTACTAATAATTTTCAAAGACATGGCTGTAGCTTGTCTTAAGAACGCACTTGGCGCGCATCAAACACAGCTCGCGAATATGAAAATAGTTCCGATAAATCGAACAAATTTCTAATTACGAGTAAATAAATACTAAATATTATATTGTAGACGTATAAAAAAAAGCCAGAAACCGGCGACACCTATCCGAATTGGTTCTCGAATTCATATTTTACATGGCGAATTGGTTCCTGTTTGAAAAAGATACTTTATGAATATGATCCGAATTGGTTCCCGTTTAATACCTACAATAAACACAATATATGTAGGTATATATAATTTAGTACGTTTTTTGACTTTTATTCAATTGTTATCATACTAAGGCGGGTATTTTACAGTTATTAAGGTAATAAAATAATATTATATCAGCGTACAGCCAAATTATCGCAATCGATTAAGTTAACGTCCATCTGGATATATGTATATAAAATACAGAAATGTTACTAACCTAAGTAATTCTAAGCTGAAAATCTTAAGCGTGTAAGAATGGAAAGGGAAATGTGTGTATTTGACCATCTTACTGGAAACAGTGGGAACCAATTTGACCAGTAGTGGATACATCACAAATTTAAACTTGGAACCGATTTGGAATACTTATTTTCAAGCGGAAACCAATTCGGATACACCCTATATTTTGTACCCGACAATTTACTAACGAGTAGTTACCGGGCATAATAATTCATTTTTTTTCCTGGCACTCGGTTCACTATGTAAAGCTGATTTTTCACGTGATAATTAGTAATGAGAAAAAAATGTGTGTGGCCCACAATCGACAAAACGAAAAAAATTTTTAAATTGCATTATTACGCTGTGGTAGAAATTATAAATTAATGAAGTACATTAATATGTATATTTTTTGCTATTTAATATTTTTTTTTATTTTTTACTGAGCAATTACTTAGTAACTACTGGTGAGTAAATGACTTAGTCACTAGCTCTCAGTAGATATTCAATTATTTGTATAGTTCTTAATATACTATATTATATTATGTTACCTTATTACTTGAGCGGTAGTTGGTACCCGAAACTCGATTTTAACTGGTTTGCTCATGAGTAATGTACCCGGAACACCTCTAATTAATAATTATCGTCTAGTTATACTACTTGACGTAACGCAATAACTACTCGATTTCGAATGTAATGTTAAAAAACCGACATAATAATAACAAGAAATGCAATTTATAATCTCATACTAGTATTTGCATTAGTTATTTTTGACAATTGATTTTTTCAGCTCAAAAAATGTACGCGATACCGAATTCCGCGTAGTTCGGGGCGCTGTGCCGAAAAAATCGAAAAAAATATTGTGAATTTCGAAATAAAATCGGCATTAGATGGAAAAAAAAAATCCCTCGAGTAACTCTAAACCAGTGGTTTCCGATTCCTTTTATTCTGCGCCCCATTCGTAGATTTTTAAAAATCTCTCGCCCCTCCACTCCTTTTAACAATATAATAAGCAAAAAAAAAAAAATGAAGTCATCAAGGCCGATAAGCCAACAAATCTTATCAAAAATTAAAGCCTCCCGGGCAACTGCCCACTGTCGCTTTTACTTAAATACGGCGTTGCTCGTAATCTCTATCCATACCCATTAACCGGCGATTGTAAATCTTTTATTTGTTCCCTCCTACATTTTAAAATACAAAATAATTTAATAAATACAAATTTTACCCCGTGATGACTGCTTGCGCTCCCCCCCAGCAATTTGTTTACGTTCCCCCGTTCGGGGAACACTGCTTTAAACGAATCGGGACGCACATTCGGGGCCGCGTTGAAAAAACGATCGTTTTTTTATTTTTTATTTTTTTTTTTTTCACTATCGGGACGCACTCGACTGACTGATACCGTATTCCGGACGCTGCACTCGGCGGGACGTTGAAAAAAGATCATTTCGGGACGCGCTCGGGCGACCCGGGTTTACGGCGCGTCATTATGTACGTTAATAGTTTAATTAGTTTTTTTTTTTTTCAGGTTTTTTTTTTACCTCGATAATCGCCGCGGCAATACGGGATCGCCGTCATTAAGTACGGCGGGCGCGCGATGAGATCGTCGCCGGTCCGGTTATTTTAATTAAATTTACCGTGTTATTATCGCGTATTCCGTAATATAATTACTGTTCCACGTGTATCATACGCGCGTATTAATAATACTATAACATACTCGTACGCACGCGGGCCGCACGGGTAGGTACGCAATAACATTATACGCGCCGCGAGTCGGCCGGAGCCGGCGGCGGCGGCGGCGGCGACGTTAACCTCCGCGCGGCGTCTCACTCCCGTTTTCCGTTCTTTTTTTTTTTTTAGCCATTTTTTTTTTTTTTTTCCCCGGCTTTACCAGCTATTATCATTATTATTATTATTGCAGGTGCCTATTTTTAATAATAATAATAATGATAATATACGTGTACGCAGGACGTATATTACATACGAAACGCGCGCGGCACACAATACACGCGCGCGCGCCGTGATGCGCATACTTTATAATATTATGACGTGTACAATACGGGGGGTACTGCAGCGGCGACCGATCCGCCAACTACAAGCGACACGTCCCGTTATCTCGTATCAACTTTTTCCGGAATTTGTTTACCAGAATATTTAAGCAACGAGCAGCAGAGTCGATCTACGATTTTATATTTATGTTATTGTTTTTGTCGCCTACTTTTGATTATCAAACGGCAACCTATATTTAAAAAGTCCATAAATAGACGGAGTTAAAATACATTTTGGTGTTGACATTTTCGATTTACGTCAACCCGTTGACGAGATATTCCACTTCTAAGTTTTGGTTGAAGGAGAGTAGTGGAGCATCATTTTTGTGGCGGCATGGCGCCCGACGTGTTTATAATGCGCCACCAAATATAATGCTCCTCCTTCAACCCGAACCTAAACAAGTTAATACTTTCCCTCGTATATTAACTTTTTTCGACGTTTGTTTTTTTTATTAGAAAATTCTAAACCGCGTGTGTTTATAATTTGCTTGTTCGCTATAATTATGTGCTCGTCGAGACACATTTCGATGACGCACGTAAGACACTCGTGACTGTGTCAGACTCGTAGTAAGTTGCTGCATTGGTGCCGTTGCGTTCGTATTATTATGCATAATAATATAGTTAAAAGACGGACATACTTCGTTCGTTTCTCTATTGATACTTTGAACTATATTATTGGCGGGGTCTACATACCCCCAATATCTTCTCTTAATGTCTATTAATCTCACATAAATCTCGTTGGTAGTAAGATATCCTGACCATACATTGACATTATAGAGTTAAATGTTGAAAAATCATGTGAGCCACTTGTGCTTATTGACAAGTATCACCCTACATTAAATTTACAATTATCCTCTTACATTTTTTATCCTAGCTGTGATCGCAGTAATTTGTTCTACAATATTCGTAGAGCTAACTATAGAAATATTCGTTAATTTATCTCATTATTCGATTGATATACTATATTTCTCCGGCACGATATTAACACAGCTGTTCATATTTTTTATGATAGTTTACATAAATCAATATCGATTTTGTTCCTTAATATAGATTTTACGAATCTACTTATCCTCCTTGGTTTAATAAAGAACTTAAAAGAATATTATATTTTAAAAAAAAAAGCACACACTAAATTTAAGTCCTCATCCAACATATTTCATTATAAGGAATTTTCATATCTTCGGGCAAAATTTAAATATACATCTAAAAAATGTTATCGTGAATACAATGCCAACGTCGAAAAATAACTCAAAGATAAGCCCTATGTATTTTAGAAATACATTAGAAATGAACGGTTCAATAACAGTATACATAAAGTTATATCCTTTAATGACGTAAGTTCCTATGATGAGCTTACGACCGCAAATTTATTCTCTGACTTCTTTTTTTAGGTTTATAGCACTAAGAAGATTGACGTCACGATTTATCAACTGGGAATACCCACCTTTGATCTACCAAACAATATGTACTTAAGTGTTGATTATGTTAACCATTGGCTATCTAGTTTATGGGGTGTTGGTTCTGTTGGTCTTGATAGCCTCTCTGGTATATTTTTGTATGAGCTAAGGGAAATATTGGCATATCCTCTATGAGTCTTATTTAGGCATTCTTTAGATAATGATTCGTTCCCATCTGTGTTTAAACTTAGCTTAATTACACCTGTTTTCAAGTCAGGGTTTCATAGTCTTATTTCGAATTATCGGTCGATAACCCCATAAAATCTCATATTGCAAAATATTTGAGGCGCTAATCCTTAATGAAATTTAAGGACCAACAAACAAAATTCTAATAAAAGAACAGCACGGTTTTCGTCCGGATCTTTCTGCTTCCACCTGTAATCTTCTATTTTCTAGCTATATCTTTAGTGCTTTTCAAAAACAATCCCAAGTAGATGTAATATATAATGACTTTAAGAAAGCCTATAAATCAGTGGACCACGGTATCCTTATTGTTGTTCTTAAACATTATGGATTCAGTAAGCCGTTACTGTCCTGGTTTAGTTCCTGCCTCGTTGACAGATATTAATGAGTTAAGGTGTTCGGCATTAAGTCTAAAGTATTTATAGCCTCATCTGGTGTCCCCCAAAGGGGTCACCTGCCTCCAATCCTTTCTTTCAATATTTATTAACTGTGCCCATAATTTTCTGCACCACTGCTGTTTTCTATGTTTTTCTGACGACATGAAACTCTTTATACGAATAAGCTCAATTGAGGATTGTTTGAAATTGCAAGCTGACATCGATACATTTTCTGTTTAGTCCAATAAAATGGAAATATCACTTAATCTATCCGAATTCAAGGTTTTTTACGTATCATAGGATACAAGCTTGGCTAAAGATTTTTAGAAAGGAATGTCTCTAAAAATGTTAGTCTATTTTGTTGTCAAATCTATTCTTGAATAAAGTTGTGTAGTATGGGATCCTTATACTACCAATGACTCACTGCAGCTTGGGCGAGTTTAGCAAAAGTTTTTTCGTTTTATCAGTTTCGTACTCAAAATACATTGTCCTCTACACGATTATGCTTCGAGTAACTAACTTGCTTGGCCTTTCCTCCGTAGCTGAGCGTAAGCGCACTGTTGGAATTAAATTTATAAGTGGTCTATTGGATGGCAATATTGACTCACCTGATGTATTGTCACCTTTATGTTTTAAGGTACCCCAGCGAGCAACAAGAACCACTATTCTCTTCTATATCCCCCATTTCTCCACAAATTATTTAAAAAAAATGAATCTATTAGGCGCCTAATGGCGAGTGCCAACGTTGACCTTTTTCACCTTTGGTAACTAATTAAGTTAATTTATATTTTAATTGATAACTTAATGTTATATTATATTAACCGAGTAACATGTATTATTAAATGTACAAATGATATATATATATATATATACTAAAGGGCAATTGTCCAAAAATAAAACAAAATAATGAAATAAAATATAAGCTATTAAAACTATTCTTCCGAGTATAAACGAAAATACACCAATGTATATTGAATTTATACCATTTGCACGTATCAAGTTAGATGATAATGTAGAATATTTCAATTCTCCACTATCCTCGGCTGACATTGAACGCTCCTTTTGCCACTACGAATTAATGTTGAGACATAATAACCGCCATACGTTTAAATTCGTTAATCTCCAAATGCACGCTGTTTCCAAAAAGACAAAGACGAATATTGAATAAATACAATAAAAAAAAAAAAAAAAATGTATACAATAATCCTATATATTACACAACATTTTTTTCATACGAATAAACCTTAAAGCACAAATTTTCAAGTTAAATATTTCATATTTTTTATAACATAAAATAATATATATTATGTATACATGCGTATTGTGTATAAACAAATGTATCACCAATACCTCACCATCCATAACACTATTTAATATAATATGAATAATAACAAATACAATATTATAAAACAGTGGCGACCAAACTTTTATTACAAAAAAAAAAAAAAAAAGAAATAATTCTTGGCGGGCCAAGAGTTCAAACTTAAAAGCTTGAACTCTTAAAAGTAAACTTTTAAGTTAACAGAATATTATATTTTATTGTAGGTATGTCTTAATATATAGGTACAATGATATTATATTTTATTGTTTTTTATGTATTGATTCATGATTGTTATATTTGAGAAAACAGTATAAAGTATGAACATTGTTTGTTTAATGTGAGTGTTCCTTGTTGAAATTTAAAGTTGTTTTTTTTTCAATTTCGATTTAATACTTTGGTGGCCGTTGTAGATAAAAGTGTCACCGCCGTTATAAAACAATAATAACTATAATGGGAAACGGAAGCCCCGGGCCCCGGGTCTCCAAATCCAAGAAGCACTGGACACGGAATAACTAGTACAAGTCGCTAAGGCGGTGTATCCGCCGATACGAAAATATTATTGTTTTCGAATCTGTAATGGAAATGACGCGAGGAGGTTTGTAATGTTATGTTACCAGTAACAGTAAAACTGTTAGCATCCGAGTGTAAGGTGGAGGCTGCACCATTTCGAAAATTCGGCCGATCTCTCGTCGAAAAAACTGTTGACGCTATTCGAAAACAACGCTGTAATAATATTATCATGATATTATTAAAATAGCGTGTAAAATAATTATTATTGTATCGACCCTGTCCTGCGACGAGACGACGAGCGAACCGTGACGGACGCGCGAGCGGTGGGCCCATTATAATAGATCCACATTGTTTCAGTTTCGAACGGTTTTTGTTGTTTTTTCTTACCCAAATTTTCAACTGCACAGTGCACACGCACCAGTTTTTTTTTTTTTTTTTCCCGTAGCAACTACCAGCTGCAGCAACGGCGATGACGGCTCTTATTATATATTATATACTTTACAGGATAGGCAATAGGCGTATAATTAACACCTCCTCTGACACGCGGTTAATATAATATCGTATACGGTATAATATAATATTATGTACACGCGTAATACCAGTGCGTACCTGCGTGTATAAATAAAACCACACTCTACAGGATATTCGATTCGTATTATAGTACCTACGTATTTTTCACAAGATATCCGCGTACCGAAGGGCAGCCGTGAATACCAAATATTATTAAAACAAAATGTTTTTTTTCTCTTCAAATTTGAGCGCAGGTCTTTGTTCGGTGTACACAGTACAGGTGCTCGTGTAATCGATTATAATATTACACAGTAAATTCTCGAATTTCTGACTTGTTCAAGTGGAACTAGTCAGCTGATAAATGTATAGAAATTGAATAAGCTTAAGTATAAATTAACTTAATTTAACGCTTTATAACTTATAAAACGTTTCGTTATTTCCGTTAGGTATATAATATTATAATATACGATGAGCGGTTGAGATAAATCGATGAGCGAGTCGTTGTTCCGATTATAACAATCGTTAAGAAGTCCAAACAAATTGTTAAATATGTCAAACAAATAATGAACTTAACGATGATGCCGAAAAAACATGAATTTTGTAATTTTGAAACCTGGGGCTAGAAAACTACTCAATGCACCTTAATCAACAGCTAAAAAATGATCACACTCCTTCAATTTTATTTTAAAGCTCATAAGCGCAAATCAAATGGACTTTGAGGCTTATCCCATTTTCGAATCCATCCAGAAAAAAGCCCCGTTTTTAAAATGTTCACTGTCTCAATCAAAAATGGTCTCTCATAGTCGCATCGTAAATTGTTTTGGCTTAAACCGTGACACTGTGTGTGTGTGTGTGTGTGTGTAAAGGTACACACGTGAGAGGCAGGAGAGGCGGCTTATTTAAAAAACGTGTTAGATACGTATTTTTTTTAAAATATTAAACTCTAACGTGCATTGCATATTTTGTGTAATGGCACAAACAGGGGAGAGGCCTTTGGAAGATTCGAAAACTCCAAACCACCAAAAACACGATCAAACCCTCAAAATAAAGTACTCATCAAGCAAATAATAAATATACATAATCAATACAATGAGGGTTTAAGCCCTCTGGAAAAATATTTGGACTATTTATGATAGCAATGATTTTCGTGCAAGATTAGATTCCAAAGACCGTTGCCTTCCCTGTCAAGAGGACCTGCTCATATGTGTGTGACAGAACACATAATATATTATATGTAACTATTGTTATTATTAATAAACGATAATATTATCATTTATAATATTTTGAGTTTAAACATTTTTCGACGGTCGTGCCAAACAATGGCGGTCAAATGATTTTGTTATGGGACGATAAGGCATAAGGATAATTGTGCGAACTATTATTATTTATATAATTTTTTTTTTAACCAAATATATAATTTTTATATACAGAGTGACTCTTTAGGTATGCTCATCCCATTTTTATTGCTACATTATGCATAAATTCAAATTTTTTTTTTTTAAATTTTTAAGTTCAGTGATATTTTTGCATAAGTACTTTACTTTTTTACAATATTTAATGCGTATTCTGTGGTGATAAAAACTTTGATTTTTCAAACAATAATCTACATGTTTTGCTGTAAATTGTCAATCGGAAGATTTTTTTGAAAATGTTGACGTACTGTAATCGAGAATTGAACAAAAAGTTTCTGAGTTATTCTGCTTTAAATACTAAAAGAAATACCCTTCTACGGATACTGTAGTCCTGTACTGGTAATTTACTGTTCAAAATCGTACAGTTATTAAGCTTTAATATTTAAAGTAGAATAATTAAAAAACTTTTTGTTTTAATTTCGATTATTATAGGAAAAATGTGATTATCCGAAAATATCGTCTTGCTACAATTAAAAATTATATAAATCAGAATTCTAATTTATGTATAATTTAACCGTGAAAATTCCATCCTATTTTCATGGTTAAATTAAATACTTAAAAAAATTATCATGTATATTATCATAAATATTTATGAAAAACGAGGCGATGGGGGATATATTCCCTAAGTCCCCCCCCCCGTTTGACTGCCCCCTCCAACCTGCAAAATCGTCCGCAATAGCTTCTCGAATAATCGTTCGCTACGCCCACACCGTTAGACAGAGTCCAAGTGTAATGTCTGGGGGTGAAATTTTAATGGAGAGGGGGTATACATTCGCTCAGTGGCGTCGTTTGGGGAGGTACAGGGAAGGCGCTCCAACCCCTTGTCATCAGCGGGCCTCTATTGGGTTAGTTTTGGGCCGCGAGCCTGCAAACATAATTCACCGTTTATGTTGCATACGGACACTCTGAGCTACAGTTTTTCAAGATTTATTTGTGATAATAATTGTATACAATTTTTTTTTTTTTTTTATTGTATTTTTTTTTGCGAACATTGATTGCACTTCAACTTAAATTGCCGGGTTCTCTTGAAAGTCCATGAAAATTTTTGAAGAGTGTCTATGTTTATTTTATTCTGAGTTTATACCGATGTCCATGGCGACGTGGTTATATTTTTTGTAAACACAATATGTGTACCCCGTACATATTGGCGCAAAAAGAACATAAATTATTAAGGGAAAATTCACATCAAATGATTAAATCTTCATACAGTAGCTGATATAGATAATATATTATAAGGTATCCCTCTGCAAATAATATATTTATTATTTCGTCATTGTTGTCTCTCGACAAAATGGGTTACTCGTGCCTATAATAGCGCGTATAAAACGATGTAATAAGAACATTTGTATCGAGATAAAAAACGTAATTGTGCCGGATAAATAAGCGAGCGGTGGTTTTTTTTTCCGATTTTACTACGGGCCGGTCAAATCTTTCGCCGCCTCGTCGCAAAAAACCGAAACGACGCCACTGCTCAGTGAGTGCTCGCTGCAAAAATGTCATATTCGCCCCCGCGGATATCGCCGTCACGCGCCCCGGAAAGAAATCCTTGAGAACACGTTACAACAATATTATTACTAATATTATCACCGCGGTAACCGTCGTCGCAGTCGGCCGAAACGTCATCGGTCGGTAAACTAATTAATTAATTAATTGCGTTTGGACCGGGGAGAACGGACGGAAAAAAAAAAAAAAAAAAACTAAAAAAACTATTCGGCCTTGAGAACACCGCCGCGTAATTTCTCTAAACGAGCGCACGCACAGAAATCACCGCAGCGCTGTCTGCGCGCCGTAATAAATACAGCAACAATAATATTATTACAATGATAGCGGCAAAATTAAACTTTCCCCCCCCCCTCCTATTCTACCGCTGTCTCTCTCTCTCTCTTTCTCTCCGTGTAATCGGATTAATTGCCGACTCGAATTTAAATTAATTACGATTGTTCATTGCGTTTCGCTACGTCGTCTTTGTTCTTCGCGTTTGCACGATCCCCGTCCCCCGCCGTCCCCCACGATTCCGTCCAGTTTTACGACCGCTGTTTATATCGTTACCGCGGCTGCTGTTGTACATCACCGTTATGACCGCGACCGTCGCAATACCGTATTTCACATGCAGCGTGTGCGGTCCGCGACCCACGCGTACCATTGTCGGTAGCGAGATTCCGAACGGAGAAATAATAGCAGCGATAATACGTGCGGTTGATAGAGAAAAAAAAAAAAAGGAATCCCAAAAGAGCGCCGTCGTCGGAAACGCGACGTCGCGGGACCGGGCGACGTTTTTGGCCGCCGATCCCGCGAGTCGATGGTAACAAGATCCGTCGGCGTCCGCGTAGGTCCCGGGGAAAGTCGCGCGGACGACGACAAAGCCGCGCGGGGCCGTCCGAAACGGCTTAGGCGTTCCCGGCCAGTGCTCGGCGAACCCGCGAATTTCGACCGTACGCACACGAAAACGGGGCCGCGGGTCAGGCACAGTATACGGTGGACGGGCGGCCGTCGATTCGTCGATTTTTTTTTTTTTTTTTTTTACCGCGAACGAGCGAAAACACACGCCGGAGGAACTGCCGCGTTGGAAAACGACGCGGCGGCGAATCGCGAAGCATCCGGATTTTCGCGGTATTACGGAGAAAACGTCGTCGTCGTCGTCGTCGTCGTCGCAGCCGGCGATTAGCACGCGTCGGACCGGACGACCGGTTGCCGGGCAACCGGGCAATTTGGATCGCCGGCGGTGCGCGCGACGAAGAACGTAACAAACATCGGCGTCCGGAGCCCTCGAGAGCCGTTCGCGCGACAGGCGCGCAAAGTGTCCGTCGGCCGCCGACGGGGTTGTCGCCGGTCCGCGGCGAAAACGCCCGCGGGCGAACGGTAACGGACGTTTCGCGGGACCATCGCGTCCGACGCACGGTCCCGGGTACGCGATACCGTTTGATGTTTGATGATTAATCGTTTGCGCTTGCGCCGGGTCACCACCGGCTAACGAGTCGTGACACGGTTATCGTCGCGGCCATCTGCGTACGCGTCGAAGTACACGTGTACCGCGAGCGATAAAGATAAAAATCTTAATGCGACACGAATAACATAATACGTGTACGCCCGTTCAGCGGCGGCCCGGACGGCGCGCGGATCGCCCGGTTAAGTTCGCTCGGTCGCTTTTTCTCTCTCTCTCTCTGCCTTCCGCGACTACTAGTGCCGCGGTCGTTCGCGTTTTCACCGCCGATACTGTTAATCGGCCCGACACCCGCGGCCCCGGAGAAGGATAAAAAAAAAAAACCCCCCGCGTTTGTGCGAAACACGAGATTAATATTTGTCCGACAACAATGCGATTGGCGTGCCGGTGTGTTCCTGCGGCGCGATCGTTTCTAAAGATTTTCGACCATTGTACGGTTTTTATTATTATTATTAATTTTTTTTTTTTTTTTCCGTTGCCGCTCGTAAATCCACACGGTTTACACCCGTCGCCCGCGCCGTACCGTACCCATTAAAACGTGCCGGTTCGCCCGCGGTTTTCGAAATCGTACGGGCCGAACTATAATAATATTTTTATAACGAAAGTTACCGGGGGGACGCGCGATAATTCATTCATCTCGGCGTATCGCGAATACCGGCCGGTCACGCCCGTCGTTCGGCTGTGTACCCGCGTCCGAATGTCCAGTCGAAAACGAAAGTCGATGTCCTCGTGAACGCCGAATATCCGGGGGGAAACGAATAAACCCGGTGTCGCGCACTGACCGAGGGAACCCGAAAATCAAAATTAAGAACGGCAATGCTGTTAACGCCGTTCTCCGGACCTTTTGTTCGCGACCCCGTTTGCTATACGCATTTGGTTGTTTTTTCCCGTCCAAAGCGGAAACGACAATTTGTCTACGGGAAACCTAAAGGAAATACGGCATACGACGGGGAAATGTGCGGAAATAAACGTGTCTTTGTTTTCGCTTTTTTTTTTTTTTTTCTGCGTTTAGTTTTGTGAAATTCGGTTAAAAATAATTGCGGAGACCTTAAATACCGAATCAAATGATTATTCTAGTCCTTTCTGTGTGTGGTGAAATTGTCGAAAAATCCTAGAGGTTTTTATTTATAGATATGTATAGGTATTTTAAATTATCGATTTTTTTTTTTTTTTTTTTAGATTTTTTTGGGTTTATGTAGATTAAATGATTTTGGTCCGACAGAAATGCTTGAAACTTTAAACACGAGGTTCGGTGTAAATTTTACTTAGTAGTGAAAAAAAAATCAGTATGATGTTGCATTGATTTTTTTCAAATAGGCGTTGTTTTAGTTTAAATTATTAACGAAAATCGTAAAATCACGGCATTTTATATATATATAAAAATGTATTTATTTAATAAATACAAATTTAAAAAATGTCGATCGAATTTGAATGTTGTATAAATTGATTTCTGCAATATTACCTTATTTTATCGAATCCTTATCTTTACCCGTATGCAGCTTGTGTAAAATATTATTTTATAAAATATCAATTTGACGAATATACAGCCTGTATAAGGAAAAACTATGCGTTTAAAGATGTTAGTCATCGGAATTTGATTGAAAATACCGGAAAATGTCTAAAATGCAAAATAAAAGTTCAAAAAACTAATTCGTTGTTACACAATTCAAATTATGTTCTACAGTCGGCTAAAAAAAATACACTTTCCTACAAATTCACAGCCCTACACATAAGCAATGCTGGGAATGTAATGCCCCAAAAAAACCCCAGAAATTCGTTTAATAAATGTTCTTGAAAATAATGCACTTAAAAATTTGAAAAAAATCCTCTAAACACTCAAACTTGGTTTTTATTTTTGTTAAAAATGGAATCAAACGGATTTTTAACGAAACAAGCCGCAACATTGACGTCCCGGGTTTTGATATTTCAATTGTATTGTTGGCCACATAATATAACACAATTACTTACTTAATAGTTTGTTATACAAAAAAAATCATCAAATGAAATTGTACATTCGATAACCGTAAAACGCTTAAAACAAAGAACACGACTGTTGCCTCCGAGACGTTGTTGTCAGCGGGGCGGGGGAACCGTGTATACAGGAATAATTAATAGCGATAAAAAAGATTCGGTTTTTGAGCACCGGATTGTTTTTTTTTTTTTTTTGATTTTATTTCGAGAGCGGCGGACGACGGTGTTGTGTGAGCACAGACGGCCGGTCAAAGATTACGGTCTCTGTACAAACCGTCGGAAAATGCCGACCGCGCATGACATTCAACTACGATGAGGCGCAATGGATTTATGCAGAACGATAATATGCGTGTGGGGACGGACGCGTCCGTCGGGGAAAATTTGAATAGCAACACATAATACCGATGAATGCCAGATGCGCGAATAATGTGTTCAACTGCACGACGATAATTGTGATTAAAAAAATCAATAAAAAAAAAAATAATAATAATAATAATAATAATAAATAAATAATTAACACAAATGCATGCCTACAAACAAACAAATCACGAACGGAACAAAAATTATTTATTTGTGTAATAATTTTTTTTTTTTTTATTGCTATATGACCGACACGGTCCGGTTTCGTTACGACATTCTTTCGATTGCGCGGCACAGGGGTCCGGGTATCCGGTCCGGGGGCTCCGGCCGCTACTTCGACTGCCTCCGGGAAATCTCCGTCCAAATAGGCGACGGCCGCTGCCGCCACGGGCGCCGTCGCCGAGGAATTCGTAGACGCACGTCCGTCCACTTCGGTTACGGTTACGTTTGTTATCCATATAGTCGAAAGAACGAAAGGGTTCGTCGTTGCCCGTAAAAAACTATTTGGCCGCCAATTATCAAGTCGACCCCTCTCTCTGCCCGAGTCCGTCCCGCCGCCAAGAAGCCCACCAATCACAAGAAGAAGAAGAAGAAGAAGAAGAAGAAGAAGAAGAAGAAGAAGAAGAAAACTCGTCCGTAGTCCGAAAAGCCTAGAAAAAAAAAAAATAAATACAAATTCAATTTAATAATGTTAAACAAATGACGAATGAAACAAGAATGTATTTTAAGTTAAAATTTGACATTTCTTCGGAGCTCGTTACTATCGAAAGGAACGGTACACAGCTTCACATAGCTGGTTTTTATGGAAACAGGGCCAGCCGAAAATATACCCGTTTGGGAGACTGGTTGATACGGCAGCCCTCGTTTTCGAATTTTCGTCTTCCGACAACGCTAAACGTCCGGGGGCATCTTTCGTGTGTACGAAAACCCGTTGTTCGAGCGGAAAAACTTAACGAAAAAAAAATCTCGGGAAAAAGTCTACGAATAATACGCATGTACATTTCGGCGTTTTCAATTTTCGCCGCGCATACAAACCAACAGGGAACAAAACCATAGTTTCTCGTCGATACGGATGTTTAACTATTATCGCACTGTCGTTTCGACGACCGTACGAACTTAATCCGTTATGGCGTTCGTTTAAGTAAAAAAAAACACAAAAAACACGATTTTCTGAAAACGAAACCCCAGAACGAGCACGGATCGTTATTGCACGCGATTGCCGTATTGGATTCTATTGTGGGTTTATATTTCAAATGATTTCAACCGGGCACAAAGTGTGCTATATCAAAGTATTCACGCGGCATAATGATTTCTGCTATTCTCGATATAGTCCAGCGGATAACGACCATTATAGTGTGCGTGTAGCCGTACGTTCATGTCCCGCGCTGGACGTAATTTACAAACTGCTCTGTCAGAATAATGAGCGGACTGCGCTACACTTAGTGAGTCGGCTCGCCACGCGGTTCAGTGTTGAGATCCAGTCAATGCGTTTATATCGCGTGAATAACCTACAGAAATCGGTGTCTAAATTCGATTTTGGACGCAACAACACAAGATCGATTTTCAAAATATTCCAACTTTTTCGCATCGGTTCGAGACCGTCCGGTTTTGATTCGGTTTCACGCGGATTCAATTCGTTCGGCGAATAACCAAGTGGACGGTGGGAACGCCGATCGAAAATGGACGGCCGCGCAGCGTCGACAATACGCGCGACGCGCAATAATAAGTGGCGGTGTACGCCGATAAAAACACCCGTTCCCTGTGTCGCCGAGGCTTTAGATAAAACTCAACCGGATAAGACCACGGGCAAATAAATGCGAGAAGAAGCCCGCGTGACCTCGGCCGCCGGATTTGTTTTGGGGCGCGTCGAGGGTCGATTTGTCGATTAGACGCCGCGGGTGTGTGCGCTGACGACCACTTACCGAATTACTTTTCCACCCGTTCCGCGTCGGCGCGTTCGGATAGCTCAACCGATTGACCGATTCCCGCGGTTTCCGAGTGGGCCGCTCGACGGACGCCCGCGAAACGTCGCGGCGCGCTAGCCGTTCCCGGGTGCTCGGCGTTTCGTTAATTTTACCGGGGAAAAAAAAAGAAACTAAATATTCGAACGACACGGTAAATCGTTTGTCCAAGCCGTGTTACCGCAAATATTACGTCGCCTTGGAAACGCTTTCGGCGGACCGTCTGGGAGAATTGACTGCGATAGAAAAGATTTTGTTTTAAGATTATCGTTTATTTTTTTTTTTTTCGTTTTAAATGGCCCGCGGACGACGCGCGCCGGACTGACGGCCGGTCACGCACTAAACTTTTGCGTATGCACGCCGTTCGCCGTAACCGAACCGGACAAATAATCGCTAAAACCCGAATGTCGATAACATTACAGAACGATAAACGCGGACGTTGCAGGTGCAATTCGCGTACGGATGCTGTATCGCGGAAGACAGCGTCATAGAACAAAAAGAAAGAAAATATCGGGTTCGTCCTATTTTACAAAATAGACTTACTTCAAGCCTTTACACTTCACTCTTGATACAATTACAAACTTGTAACTTCCAAAACTTACAATTTTTTCGAATAGATAATTGCACAGACAGAACGTACCGCTACGAAATGCGCGTTGCGACTGAACACTTCGGTGCTTAAAAATAACAAATATTTAGTCGCTTCATTTATTTAACAATTGCACTATGCATTACCGTCTAAGTGATCGTGTAAATAATCAAATAAATGGGTAGGTGGTGGTGGTGGCGGGAGGGGGAGGCGGGTGCGACATGACCGGGCTCCGGATCAAAACGGCACGGCTCTGCTCGCAATCCCGATTTTCCGTCTCATTACAGTACGTTGCAAAATAACTTTTACCGGCACGGAACCCGCGTACCAGAAATGTTGTCAACTCGTCGACCGTGTATGACTCGTCGGTTGCCAAAGGTTCCTAGGCGCGATTAGAGCCCAAATATCGGGAGTGATGAAAGTGCACTCGGTGCGCGCCGAGTCGCGGAGGCTGCGCCCCCACACGCCCGAGTGCCGTGCCTCACGAATACAACAACCATTCATAGATACACCGTGAAAATATATGCACGCTACTATATAGTGCGTAGGTTTTTATTAACAGTAACGTTGTATTTTATTACGAAAGTCATAAAATACTAAATAGTAACATTAGATTAAAAACAACTAATCTGTTAAATTAATTATACAATGGCCTATTCGTAGGGAACGTGGGAGCATAGCCCCCCCCCCCCGATCACCTGCCAAGTCCCCCGACATTTTTTCAAATCGCCCTGTAAAGCACCCCCGTTTATTATTTATCGTCGAATCGTTTAAATCAATCCGAATGCTAAGATCCGTCGCGTACCGAACGTAACTGGATTACTAACCGCGACAATAAGCGGTGAAGTTTCAATCCTCCATTTGATTTCGGTCCTCTACCTTCCCCCCCCCCTGCCACATCATAAAAACCACCGCTGATCGTCCCGCGGACACATATCGGGCACATCGCGCAGCGTCCTCTTACGGACGTATTACGATATTTTTACGGGCGATTATTCCGACGATTGACCGCCTGCGCCGCCGCCTTCCCGCGGCCCGCAGCCGCCGCCGCGGTTAATACGCTGCGTTATTACCCGTAATAAAAAATAATCATAATCTACGGTAGTAGTTGTTTTGGCCGGCGCGCGGTCGGCGGTTATTAAAATATTAATCGAATTTAATAACATTTTCTCGCGGACCGCCGCCGCCGCCGCCCCGTTCCTCGGGACGCACGCACGCGCGCACACGCGCACGCACGTTTACAAAATATATTATAAATACCTACGTGCATGATATTATTATTATTTTTACTGTTCGCCTCTCCTGCCGCGTGCGCGCGCGCGTAATTTATATTTAATGTTGCTGCCGGAGACGGCGCAACGTTAATAACCGTGCGTACGGGAAGCGACGCGCGCCCGGGTAAACATCACGTCGCGGCATGTACGCATCGGTTGCGGCGGCGCGCACGCGCTAATCGATTATTAACCCGGGGCCCGGGTTAGCGGTGGCCGTCGGCCCGTCTCCCGGTCCCTCGTTCCTCGTCGCAAACGCAACAGTATCGCCGCGGTCCCACCGTCCCGCGTTGTTCCCGCGTACCGTAAATCCGTGCTGCCGCTCGCCACCTCTCCCCCTCCCTGCCCCCACCCCCCACCCCCCCCACCCCCAGCCGCCTTTCCGATTTTTTCCCGGCCCGCGCGCCGCGCGTCAATCCGCGACCGCGGCCGGACGTCGCCGCCGCCCGCCCGGCCGGTCCGCGCGTTTGTCCGTCGTCGGATTTACATATACGCGTTGTATCATACAAGCGCGCGTTGTATACATTATTATAATACGTACGCGAGCGCGCGCGCGCGCGCTCTACACGCGTACTACGCGTACAGCGACGACGACGACGATGACGATGATGATAGTAATAATATTATTATTATTATTATTATTATACGCGTCGCGGGCCGCCCCGGGCGAACGTAATTTAGACGATGATTAATAATATTGTATTGTACGAATGCGGCGGGCAGATTACGAAATATCATTAAATAACGACCGCGTAATAATACGACTACGTGAAACGCGTACAATAATAATAATAATAATAATATTAATACCGTGTGTACGCGATAATAAATTCAATTATGCGTTATTTAATATTATCGTGCGACGGACGAGACCGGCCGAACGATGATAATATTGTGTCTGCGTCCGTCCCGTCCGTATCTCCGGCGTCTCGTTATTACCGCCGTCGCGGTCGTCAAACGTTTTCGGCGCGTAAACAAGCCGGACCCGCGCGACTCGCGTGACGGGTGAGTGGGGGGGAGGGAGGGGGGGGGGGGGGGGGGGTGGTACTCGGCGGCGAGTGACGCGCGTCGGTCGCATTACGCTTTGCGAGCCCGCGCGGGTGGCGAATCACGACCGTGTAACAGGGCGAAATGGTTTTCGCTGGACGAGTCGACCGCGGTTTCGTCGCCGTCGTATCCGACAGCTGACGAGCGGGCCGACACGACAAGACAATTCGGCTCCGGATAATGTAACGGGACCCCCATACTCCCGACAGACGATCGTGTCGCACACACCTGTGCCTTAAACGAATTTTCGTTTCAACCGTATATTACGGACGAGCGTGAGGTGGGGGGGGGGTGGCGAATAACCGATTCCGACGGGTTAAATTATCGAAACGTCCCGAGAAATAACGTTAAGCGATTTTCGACACGAAATGCCAGAGTGTTTAAAAAACGATACCACGCCGGAAAACGTCAATATAAGTCGGTAGGGATTCGGTGAACATTTCAGGTCTTTACGGTTATTTGTCTTCGAATTAAAAAAAAAAAAAAAACTCGAACTCAACAGAAACGTTATTGCGTGAGTATATTTCCGATTTCCCGACGTTCACTCCCCCACCCCCACCTCATCACTTTTCCGGTCATTAACAAAATTGTATGAAACACCGGAAAATAACCTTCCCGATACAAGAACCGGAAACAACATCTAATATTGATGAACGGAACACGAACTGTTAGTGGATATTCGATCCAAACAATTGTGCGCGAACAATAAAAAAAATAATAATAAACAACATCTTACAAAAACTAATACGTTGTTCTCTTATAGAACCTACGAAAAAAAAAAAAAATAAAACATATTTTATGTAGTTTCCCGAAAAGTTGTAACCAACAATAAAAGAGGGGACGGTTGGAAATCACTGTCGGTCGGCTTCCAGAATGCCACCGACCCGTAATTATTGAAATAATGCACACGCCGGGAGACACTGAAAGACTCGTCGCTTTGGAGCTGTCCTAACGGCTGTTGTCGTTTCTAACCTAACACAATTGTCTTTGTTGACTTATAATTGTGTCTTGATGGGTACATCACCGTGATTAGTTTGTTATACACAATTTTATTAAAATGCACCCGGGTCTTTTTTTTTCATGTTATGCCCTCATATCAATGTATGAGGTAACAAAATAAAAAACCTGTCCTAAGATAACGAGGACGGTTCAAGTCACTAAAAAAAAAAAAAAACATTATTGTAAAATCAATATATTCCTCGCTCTAGATCTAAAAGAGAGTAAAAAAATTGAATATAATATTGAGTATGATTTAACAAATAACAATATAATGTATTTCTAATTAATTAGTAAAAAATGACATGATAATGAAATAGTTGTATTACATGTTTGTTTAAAATATTAATTATCCCTATTGAATTTAATATCTAAAGACTGAGTAGTTACATAAAGAAAATCATTAACTCTTAGGTATTAATTAGTTTTAAATCTATAAGTTTTGGTAAATAAAAAATATTTTACGCACGACGTACCTAATTGCATTTGATATTATGATTGCGATACTAATGTCTTCTATAATTATAATAATAAAATAGAGTGATTATATTGTTCATAGTTTAAATTATTTAGTAACATAATATTTATGTGCCCGATATCAATGTTATTAATTTTTTAAACAATATTAAAAGTAGATTTGAATTTTTCGATTGAAGTTTAATTGAATTTCAAGTGGTATCGGGATAGACACTATTGGAACAGAATATATGTTTGATGTATACAAATATATACGTAATTAGGTACGTTTTTGTACATTTATGATTGTATTGATATTCGTATTTTTTTTTATTTTTCAACGGTTTTCTTGAATTTCTTCGTCAAATTATGCTTGATGTCGTTGAATACATATTCTATATATTATGATATACATGTATAGTGTATGATATGTATCTATACAATTTATATTTGCAGGATCTACATATTTATTGACAGTTTGGTACGTATAGTTGACTTTTTTTGTTTTTTTTTTTTTAATTTTTCAACATTTGTGTCCGTTTGATGGTTAATATCTAATTGCGACTGATCAATGTAGGCTGATATCCCTTGAAGTGTGTCAGTAGGTAATTATTGCCCACCTATTTTCTATTGTTATTGCATAGACCCGTAAAGAATCGCATGTATAATGCACGATCCCAAGTGTTCGATTTCCACGGCGGACCACGAGACAATTTCGAGACTCGGGTGTTTTTAGTGTAAAGTTTCATTTCTGTTATTAATTATTTATGGATCACTAATAATATTAGGTTATACAATTATGCGTATTGTGTATGGCATACCCGTATGTAAAGTTATTTTATAAATACATTCGATATCTACCATACATTAGTAATAATCATATTTTAGATTCTGACGTGCAGCGAGGAGTATAATATTGATTTTACAACGATGTTTATTATTATTTTGTTTTTATTTCCCGCGAACAGCTTTTCGTCCGGAAATCATTCTCCTTTTGATTAATATCTAACAATATAATATTAATATACTTTTCCGATATGAAGTATTATTGGGATTCGCGAGTGAAAATTCAATAAAGGTTACAAAATAGATTACAAAACTAGGGACCCAACTGTCCTTCGGAAATCATTCCTGATTGATGGCACAGATCTGGGTATTATAAACTATATTAAAATCGTTTACCTGTCGCCGAAGATTCACCGTACCAGGAATCTAGATAAATAATTAATCACAATTAATTGACACAGACAAAGATAACAACACACTTTTGTTTTATGCGCGTATAAGAATACGGCGCAGGGACTATAACTGCACGTGAACGAAATTACTGCCGGCTTCCAAAACACCCCCGGCCCGTGATTATGAAAATAATGCACGGGCCGGAAGACACTGCAAGACTCGTCGCTTTCGGAGCTGTCCGCGGTGCGTTGTGTGTCGCGTTCCTAATGGCTGTTGTTGTCGTCTCTAGCCCAATTGTCTCTATTGATCACGACCCATAATTACGTCTTAATCGGTTCGGTAGTATAAGTAGCTTGTTATTTACAGTTTTATCAAATATACTATATTAACATAATCGCAGTGTTATGATACGGTTCACCATAAAAATATCCCCAGGAATATTATCCCCTCGTTTCATACGTATTGTTTTGCTATTACGTATTCTATTGAAAATATTACATGATACGCATATATAATTTGTATCAATTAATAATACAAATAAATCGATGTTTTTACATACGTGTACATACCGTATTATCCTTAAATAAACATTATTTATGTCCTTTTTTAACGTCGTGTAACAAAAATGGAACCCCTGTTTTTGGTTATCTTATATTGGTTAGGCAATATTAAATCGTTCATAAACCTTGTAATTTTTCAATTGAAGCAATATTTCCGGTAGAAAACGTCGTCCGTATTTGTTTAAAATAATAAAATCGTACGGTTTTCCCCCGATAAGTTTCTTTTATTCCGAACACCGCTCCGAAAAACAAAAAATTTGGAAAATTTCCTCTTAGAATGTATGCTAAACATTATATACTTTTGAGCGAGATTTGTAAAACAATCACCATGCATTGTTGTAAAACCAATAAATTCCTCACTCCATTCAGAATCTAAAAAATTAATTATAAAATAGGGGATAATAATATAATATTTCTGGTGATAATTTGTAAATAGGATATTTTTAACGTAAGCCTGGGGTTTCCCCCCCCCCCCCTTCCTCGTTCCAATCGAAATTTGAGATGTTTTATTACGAATAAGAATTCGTGATACGCACCTAAATAGTTGGATTAATATTAATTGTACTTATTATAATTTCAGATATTTCTTTGTAATTTTGAATACGTGTGCACCGTTCATTTCGTCCGTTAAGTAATTATTGATTATCCCGAAACCTGTTCGGAAATTATTGTTTGACCCCTTCCCCACTTCTAAAAATGAATCCTGGTTGCGCCATTGAATATGTAATTTAACTATATACGCATGCAGGTATTATAGGTATAATACAAAAGTTTTTCAAACGATTCGAGTCAAATACAGAATTGGGATACTCGGTCCACCTGTCCCCTTCCCCAAAACAAAAAAAATAAAATAAAAAAATAACCACCGGACGATGGCATAATTACTATTACATTAGATTTAGATACGAGTTGCACACGTTAATATTATTATTGCAGTTTTAGACGAGAACGAATCGCGTCGAATGTAATACAACGTATAATGTAATATAATTATTTTTCTTCTTCTGTATATTATATGCATCGCGTAATTATTATTCGTATATATATATATAAATATACTATTATACAGCCAGTCGTATTATACTATTATTATTATTACAGTTTTTTTTTTAAACCGACGACGACGGTGATAGTGCGGTTAGTTGTTGCGACTGTTTTAAAAAAAAATATACACATATATATATATTGACGTTTGGCCGCGATTAATGCGTATAATATTTATTTTATTTATTTTTTTTTTCTTCATAATTGCTCGTCGTGTACTTACCGCAGCGTGTATTTATACTGGGATAAAGGCGTATTATTAAACTCGAACGAATAAGAACACAAATTATCATTATTGTGTACATTCATATCCATACCAACCTCTGTATTATAATATACCTATGGTCAGAGACTCAGAGCAAACACACACTCGTAACTGTTGAGGTTGCACATTTTAATTATTATAATTGGCTAGGACCGCGGTGCAGCCATATCAGTCGAATATTATTACGGTGTATTACATACGCGGGCTATAGGGTAATTTGTGCAAAAAGGCCCACGGCTAACAAAAAAAAAAAATAAAACAAAAAAAAAAACAAAACGCAAACCCGTTTCTTTATTAAGTAGTAAAAAAAAAAAAACACAACTAAATGTTAATAATAAAAACATAATTAATAATTAATCACCGTCTCGGCGATATTAATAGTGTATCCGCATTTCGTGGGATGATGATGGTGTAGGTATAGTGTTTATACTGTACGCGTATAAATTAGCACGTTATTCAGCGATTTTTTTTTCCTATGTAGACGTTTAACGTTAAATTATACGTTAGTTGTATTATGTTTAAAGAGAGAGAGAGAGAGAAAGAACGGATATATTTTCATGTAGTGGGCAGAGCACATGTTGTAGGTGGGAAATCGGATGGAATAGGATAATAATATTATGTAGGGTGAATAATACCTAATCCACGGTTTTTGTTGAGCAGCGGTAAATCATTGCAACCGAAAAAACGATTCTGAGTGGAGCTTGGTGAACCGGAAACGTCGTTTCGTCCACTTGCAGTATATAGCCGCAGTAATTCAGAAAACAACAAAAATAAAACCGACCCGAAAATCATCAGATTTTTCAGTTTTTTTTTTTAATTTATAAAAAAAACTCTTGGGAATCCAAAAAAAATTGTTCAAATACAATATCGGCGAGAAGTAAATCCACATCGTTTAACTGACTCGTATCGTATACGGCGTGAAAAAAATCGAAGCATTAAAGCGATAAAGTAATTTCGGAAAAAAAAATCATAACTACTAAATCTTATTCATTCCTGGCTTCCTTTAGAATCTGAAAACCAATATAAATGTTAAATATAATGTTTTATATTTTATTTTGTCCGTGGTATATATATTGGCGAAAGTTTGTAGGAACAGGTACTTAACATTATTTCGTGATTTTGATTTATTTTAAAATATTATACGTTACATGATAATAAAAGATTCTGAGTGAGCGAAGGATGTCTTAGTTTTACTATAATATGTTTTATTTTTTTATGTCTGTAAACAAATTTTCTATCAGAAATCTGGCCCCAATCAAACATTTTTGTCGATTTCTTGGTTACAAGGGGAAATTAATAATAATAATTAATATTAATAATACTACATGTTTAACATTAGTTTTTACCAAGTTTACCAAGTTTTTCAAATGTCACGAGAGGATGGGGATCACTATTTTAGATACTCATATACAGTTTCACTCGACTTTTGCCATATATTCCTTATAACCCTTGTTTGTCAATCACATGGGGAACTGTGGCCTCCGAGTCCCTCTTCCCTTCACAGTGCCCCTAATGCTCAGAATCGTGTTCCGTATGCAATGGTGCATAACTGCCGACAGATATAAATTAGATAATTCTGCGTATCCTACATTCCATAACTTCCCCACCTACAACAGTAATACGCCCGTCAGCATTATCAGGTATTTATTATAATATTTTGTATTTATTATTATTATATATTTTTTTTTAATTAACGCGTCTATACTATAAGGGAAATTTATAATAAATACAATTTATTAAAGACACTCGAGGCAAATTCACTGTATAGGTGTGCGGCATTTGGTATATTTCTATATAATATTATTCACAGCTGTATAATTATAATTGTAATTAGTTAAATTGGTATAATTGTATACCGTAATACTTGTAATGTGGAGATTATCTATAATAATACAGTGAAATGGAGGTTTAAAAAATACACATGCATAAAAACGTTTCAAGAAAAATACACTTAATATTTTTGAAAAAAATTGAAAAAAATTGTCATATTGATAATATCAATGGTAGAGTGATCTTACGTAATCTAGTGATCTATTATTGATTATTAGTGATCTATACGTTTCTATTAGAATTTGGTTAATTTCATGAAATATTGTAAAACTCTAAGGGCCTAAGAAGTTTTTTGTCTTTCATAAAAAAATTTCAAATTTGAACATGTGCTTTTTCTGCTTCTGCATTAATCGATTCATATATTTTTCATGTATGTATTCAAATTCTGTTTTTGTGAATCAAAAATTTTAACACCAACATTTATTTAAAAACTAATATATACTCTATTTATGTATGAAATTTTTAGTACAATTTCTTATTTAAATAGGATATTTATTGGATATTGTGAAAAATCTAAGTAATCGAAAATATCGGCTTTACCTACACTTCAAAATTACAAAAATTACAACTTGAATACGTGTACAATTGAACCATACAAATAGGAATGAGCACCTTGTATTTACCTAAGTTTATAGTAATGTATGTATTTCTCCGTTCGCCAATAAGTTGTGTGTACCTAATTGAATTTAATACCTGGCATTATAATAATATAAAATGTTATTTATTTCGAATGTCCGTTTTGTCCGTTTCGAATTGAAACGTGTTTTTTTTTTTTTATTTTACCAACATAATAATATAATTAGATAATATGTTGTATACATATTTTCGTCTGCACACAAAAAAAAAATAAAAAAATAATAATAACAATATTGTTAATGTAATATTATACGAATGTAGATACGCGGTTTTTTACGAACGGAGAGAGGTATTAGGAAAGCCGGTGAAAACCGTAAAAAACATAAATCGTAATAAATTATAACGATGAATTATAGGTTAGTAGAAATAATGCGCTTTAAATTAAAACACAATAAAAAACGTACATTACATATTATAATACTGTTATGTTATATTATAGAGAACTATGCGAGTTGTGTTTCGTGTTTATAATCCTTTTATTGATGTAGTAACGAAATAATACAAACTATAAATTATACTTGCGCACCGCGTAATATTAGCATTTTACGGTAATTAGTCCGGTGTAATATTTATGTTCGAAATATTATTAACAATTTCATTTAGACGTGTTTTTTTAGATTCGTATCGCGGCTGCCCATTGTTTCTTTCAGCCGGGGGCGTCTCTGCCGTTCGTTTTTTTTCCCATTTTTTTTTTCTTTTTTTTTTTTTTTCTGTAAATACGATGGTTTTTTTTTCCATAGCCCGACCAACGGATGTATTCCTGAACCCCTCGAGATGGGAGGAATATAATATTATAGTCTACTTATAACACGCGGAGAAATAAAATTCAAGTGTCTATATAACTGTAGTGATTTCATAATAACTATATTATAATATACCTTTGTGGTTTTTTAAGCTTACAACTAGAGACTTCCGGCGTTTGTATAATATGCGTTTTCCTTAAAGGAAAACATCTTCCATACACGAAAACCAGATATAGAGAGAAATTTGTTTCGTGTTACGACTGAGTCAAATGTTTACCTAATTTTATGTTGCATATTTTTGCGTACTTATGACTATTTTTGAGATATTTCCAGGTGATCTTAATGCTTTTTTTGGGCTTTTTTTCACCATTTCTTAAAAATAAAACCAAAATGACAATCATAAATTCATAAATAAAATCATAAATATATCAAAAATAGTATTTTATTAGTGTAGACATGGCACGCGCAGTATTAATTATATTACTAGAAAAAAACGTGTATAACTTATTTCAAGGTTTTTATGCATATAAATCATTGCATATTTAGAGTTACATGCTTTCTATCTTACTTATCATACATGATAATTGTATAATTTTAGAAGTGGTGGCTAGTGAGCCTTGTAAGTGGTGAGGCAGTATTTTAAAAATCTTATTTTAGGGAGAAATGGGTAGTAAACCTAGACATACTGATATATACATTAAGAAATATAAAACAAGGTGTTGTTATCATTACCTAGTTTTTGATTTTAGGCTTCCGTTAATTTGTATTAATTATTTAAAAGTTTAAAAATGAAATTTCAACTATCGTTTCCGTAAAACTGAAAAAGGTTTGATTTTTGATTCTGCCAAATATCATTCTACCTATGTAAATTATAGTTCATAAACCAATTAGAGTTACCCGTGTGCCATAAAAGCTCAATGAAAATCACCTATTATCATTGATTCACAAAATGATTATTTTTTTATTTTTAACTTTTTATGATTAACTTTCCATTTTAAATCTTATAATTAAATTCGGTTAACAATTTGAAATAATTCTATAAAACACATTAATGCATTTTTAAAAATCGTTCAGAACAATAATTTTTGCTTACTTTTTTTTATAAAAATAAATGCATTATAGATATTATTTCCTTTGTGTATTATTCGAGTGCGTTTGAAGTATTAAGGAGTCGTTTTTCAGTGTTACATATGGTATAGGGAAGTAATAAATATAATTATTAGTGCATTGTAGTTTATATGTCCTATTATAATCAACTGGGCATAGATTTGTATACATTTGCGAATTTTCATTAGTTGACCAAAAATAATTGCTAATTAATTTTTGGTATAAGTTAATACCAAAATATGTTTCATGATCTAACGAGTCTATATACAAAATCATATTTTTCATATTTTGGCTTTTCAGAATTTTAGATTGGTTTTAAAATTATGTTTATTATTTTATTTTTTCTGTGGACAACTTTTTTTTTTCAATTATCAATTTTGCTCCGATTTCCAATGATAGCACTTTTTCTAAAAGGAAATCTGGCTGGGAAGGTACTTTATGGAGGTAGTTGTTTTTATTTTTCCAAGAGTTTTCCCAATGAATGGGAAAAACCGAAAAAAATATGGGAAAACTGTGAGAATAGGTAAATAGGAACAATATTAAACAAATATTGTAAAAGAAAATGCTTATGTAATTATTTTACCGTAATATGACATATATTGTTGAAAATGCAACGCTATCAACCGAATTCCGCTCAGAATCATTTTTTCATTAGCAATGGGTAATCTTTGCTTACAAATACAAATTAAATTCCTGTCTATATCCTACCTTCTCAACTTCCCCCTACAACAGTGGCTGCACCCGTCTCCTTATCCCAGGTCAGCTTTTTATATTTTAGAATTTTGCACATTTTTAGATCATATTTAATAAATTTCGTACATTATAACACATTTTCAACTCGACAAAACGAGTATCACAAAATAATTAGTCAAAATGTATAAAAGTCCGTATTCTGCAGGCAAGCTGATAATATATTATTCGATGATATATCGTAGTAATAATATATTATTAGACTTGTACAAACAAGATATAACGACATCCACGCAACAAAAATTTGTTTTTAGTTCACCCTAATGGACACCCAGTGGATACAAAGATTTTTTTCACTATTTGACCAGCTTAATAAATGATATACATGATATATGATGTTATATATGATTAAAGCAAATATTAAAATTAATATTTATTTTATATCTTATTATTTTAGATATTTTAAACCCGAATTCTCCGGCGCATAACTGGGGTGGGCTTAGCTTCTATAAACATGTTAGGTATTAGCATAGCATTTCCAGGGTAACCTTTCAAAAATATAGACAAATATAAAAAATGTTCAATTTGTTTGCTCAAGCCCCGGGATCTTAAAAATTCAAGTTGAGTGTACGCTCGATATGTGTAAAATCGAGTTAAAATTGATGGCTCTATTGCATCATAATAATACGATCAATCAATACGCCTTATAAACAGTTATTACATTTTATATGGAGGGGGAAATAAACAATTAAATACGATCTATTCGAAATGGCCAAATACCGTTGTTACTTTTCGATAATGTAATAATATCATGTGAAAAAGATAATCGTCGTTCATTTACGACGAGAGGCGCATCCCGATTGTTGAAAACAATATTATATCATTATACTAACCGTGTGTACAAAATAATAATATAATGGCCCTGCAGGAGACCGGGATTGTCGGCCGATATATTATAATAATCATGTTACTGACACGCGACAGTAGTACCTCATTATTAGGTATTTACTTGTCGATACCATTGTGTGATTACTATAATTGCTCGTATTATTTTTTTTCGCATTGAGTAATGAACCTATTCGTTTCTGAGTGTACCGAAAATTACAGTTTACTCAGATTTGTGCTTTTTTCCCTTGGAAAAAACTTACTCGGTGAATTAATACTCGTGAATATATAGGTAATAATGAGTATACTTTAAAAATACTTAATTTAAATGTCATAAAAGTTGCGATTTTTTCACCGATGTGTGACGATAGTAATTTTATTACGTAGCGTTCCTGTACCATGATAAACTACGACTTAATGGTATCATTACTACTGTTTTGTAAAATATTTGTGTTTTTTTTGATAACAATTAAACAGTTTTGCACTGATGACGATGTTTTAATACAATTTATTAACTATTAACTATTTATTATTTATTGTTATTACCGATTTAATTGTATTATTGCAGACAAATACACAAAAGTGTGTGTAATTTTAATTTCAAAGTATTTCATTTACACGTATTGTTTTATTTATTATTCACTGTTTATCAAACATCTGTATGTAACCGACAAACAAGGTTTTTCCTATTTTATTATCCAACTTTGAAATATTATAACTAGGACTACGAATTTAATGCTTTATAAATTCATAAAAAAATAAATTTTAAACGCCTAAAAATGCTAAAATACTAAACTACGAGTACAATACCTTACTCTGGAAATTCACATTCATATGTCACAATTTATAACGGGAAAATAGGTACATTATTAAAAAAATATTTTTAAAGAAAATATATAATGTTTATTTAATTATTTTACCATAATATGACATTTACATTGTTGACATAGCATCGCTGTCAACTGGATTCCGCTCAGAACCGTTTTCAGTAAGCAATGGTTTTTTATCGTTGCTTACAGACACAAAAATAATTTCCCCTCTGTATCGTACCTTCCCAATATTCTCACCGAAGACAGTGGCCGCGCCCGCCCCCATTATCCTAGGACAGCTTTTTTTTTTTTTTTTAATTTCAATTTCAAGAGACCCCGATTTGTTATGCCAAACCGCGTCGGTTCGGCTCTTCCGTAAACAGTATTGTCCAGCGTCCTTCGGCCGCACCCACCGGTTCACTCGCCGGTGCCCGGCTTTTAACCGAGGGACGAAAACCATCCCGATTTGTCATACGGGACCGTCGCGCGGTCGGCCGAACTACCATTTCGTGCGCATTAAATCGCCCACGCATTATATGTTAATCGTTATTATATTATTCTCGTCGCAACCGATTCCGTTGCAAACGACCAAATGATGGTGAACATCACGCGCGTCGGTACTCGACGCGCCGCGTTTGTGTATAGGGGACCCCGGACGCGTGGCGCGGCGATGACGACGGTTAATCCGTTCCCGCGCTCGGTGTGTAATGAACCGTCGTCGGACAATCAACGGCTTGCGGGGCCCGTAACTGGCACGGCGCGCGGGTATTTAACGTTTTACGCACACGCGCGCGCGCACGCAATAACAGCAACAATAACAGCGTAACGTTTAATAACGTCCAACGATATCGTGAACGCGGAGGAGAGATCGTCGCCTCGGCGGCCGCCGCGCCGCGCGCTGCAACACCGCGGTGCACGGTATTGTCCGGCGCCGCCGTCAAAGCTTCCCCCCCCCGGCCCTCCCCCCCGAAAATAACGCGCGATGCGGCGAACAATAATAACACGGTGAAAAATGAAAAACGACAATAACCGAACAATCGCTGCCGTAACGAGCGCGACGCGCTCGCCGGCCGGGAAAAACGATTAACGGATCCGAGCGGTAATAACGGCGAGCGTGCGCGCCGTCGTCGACACCGCCGGGCGGTAAGTGGATGTGATCGTTATCATTTCGTCCACTGTGCGCGCGCGCCGTTCGGCCCGAATGTGCGTGTGCGTGTGCGTTTGGAACGTTTTCGATTTGGAGGGCCCTGTACGCTCCGACAAGAGTGCGTCCGGAACCGGCAATGCTGTACGGTATACAGTCGGAGTGCCGGGCGACAGACAGAACAAACAGAATATAAGTTATGATATACCATTGCTAATGAAAAAACAATTCTGAGCAGAGTTCGGTTGACAGTGATGCTTTGTTAACAACATATATGTCATATTATGATAAAATAATTAAATAGGCGCGATATATTTTCTTTAATAATATTTGTTTAGCATTGATTCGATTTTCTCGTTTTTTCTACGTTTTTTCCCATGTTTTTCATATTTGTTGGGAAATTTCTTTGGAAAATCAAAACATGATATCCTTAAAGTACGTCTCCACACCGATTTCCTTTCATAAAAGGTACTATACTTAAAGACCGAAGCAAGATCTCTGATAGAAAGACAGTTGTCCACAGATGAAAAAAAATTAACATCTTTGTAAAACCATAAGCTTTCTTGCTTCACTAAGAATCTAAAATTTATTTTGCATATTTTAGGGGTTAGAAAATATTCAATACGTATTGAATACGCACTATATTTGAGAATATTTTGTAAATAAATTTATTTTAGATCCTACTATTATTTGTATGGACATTGGAAGGATATCGGCATTTTGATAATATTGATTAACAAATACAATTTGTTTTATACAAGCGAGTTGTGTCTATATCATTCTAGGTTTCTAATAAAAATGAACCACTAGATATTTCTTATTGATGGCGATACCACGTCAAAAATAATGAAATAACGTTAGCTGTCACGACCCGTCCAGTCGTCACTCATTCGGTCGTCCGTCACAGTGTGTGTTAATATTTGAGTGCAATATGTTATTTACATATTGTCATTTCATTTGTATTATATATAAATATGCCGATAATTTCAAGCAGATTAAAAATTTTATTTACTCTATGGATTTCACCGTACAATAACCAACAAACGATTTTCACGACGGATTGTGTAACAAATTTTGGTCAAGTTTGTGACAAAACCAATCCGTGCACCAAAAACTAAAATTAAATGTTTTTTTTTTTTTTTACAGAGATTTAATAAGAATATATCGCTTGTTTTAAATAAAATAAAAACATCATAGGTGTTTCTAAGGTTTTTAGTGTACATAAATCCGGGCCCTAGCAATGACTAATTGTATAATACAGTGTTGACGAAAACTCCAAGTGGGAGGGAGTGCGAACCCCCTCTTTCCGATATCCGCCGCTGTAACGTATGCCTCTATACATGAATTGAATTCAGGAAATAAACTGCAATATATTTATTTTACGTATAATAATAAAAAAAAGTAATATTGTTGGTTAACACTACGTATTATATAGTAGGTACCTACACGATATTTTCATTGCGTTAACTATATTATATATTCAACGATAATATTTTAAAAAATGTTCACGAAAATAATTATCGGGGCGAGTCATCGAAATCTGCAGCCCACAATATTGAATGTAACGAAAATAACGACTACACTATTGTAGTGTAAGTACAAAAGTGATATTTTAATGTGCTCGAGGCACCTCCTATTATACGGTACTGTGTAATAATATTATACAGCACTAACCAATAATGTTACAACGTGTAAAATAAATATATTGCTTCTTTTTTTTTTCAACCAGCTTTTTACCCGCCTCGCTTTTATACGGAAATACATAATCGGACGTTTGGCACGGCCGTTTGCCGTTTTTGTGATATTCCGGGCGGACACGCCACGAACGGTTGTCCCGTTACTGCGGCGGCGGCCGGCGCGTCCGTCGGGGCCCGTTCGTGCCGCTGCGGTTCGTCCGCGGTACACGAGCGCCTACCGATTTCGTGTATCACTATTACGGTTGTTATTATCGTCGTGTCCGCGCCGCCGCGCCGTGTTTATATTATTATCGTTCCGTATCTATACGCATTAAAAAATTACACGATAATATTATTATACGAGATTATTCCGGTCGCGCGAGATCGAACGTCCGCGCGCCGGACTCGTGTGATGGACTGCTACGCCCAAAAATTTCCCCGCACGTTCGGCACCGAATTTCATTAACAGGCGACGGGCATACCTGCCCATAATATATTATAACGACGACGGGGGGAAAAAAAAAAAATAATAATGGAAAAATATTATTATATAGTAGCCGCGTACTTCTGGCCGCGGTTAGCTGCAGTACGCGCGCACACGCACACACACACACACACATAATATACGAAAACTATATAGGTACCTAGACATTATTACTATACGAAATATCCGACCGAGTGGGCGGAGGGTAAAAGAAGCGAGGAAAAACATTTCTTTTTAAATTAACCGTCTAATATTGTGTATAATAGGTAATAACGCGCGGTTAGCGAGAAACAAACGAGTTTTTCGGCCGCCGTCGTCGTCGCCGTCGTCGTCGTCGTCGTCGTCGTCGTCGTCATCGCCGTCGTCGCCGCGGTCCTAGTCGTCGTCCAGTCGTCTTCGTCCGCCGTCTCGCGGGTCTTGGCGGGTCGTCGTCACCGCCGGCGTCCTTCATTACCATAATATAATAAACGAAAATAATAATAACACAACCCGTAATAACATAACGCGTTTATATTATATTTTGTAATTTAATTATAATCACGGCGGACGACGAGGCGCGGCCGCGAATACTCGTTAGCGTTTCCAACAAATTAACCGACACCGCCGCCGCCGCCGCCGCCGCTGACCTTGGCCCATAATTACCGTATAGGTATAATAATACGCGATATTATATGCCACCGCACCGGGTTATGGCGAGCGGTAGCGCGGCGGCGGTGTGGGAAATTTAATTAAAAAACAAAAACAAAAAAAATCATCGGCGACGATCGTTTATTATTATTAGTTTTTTTTTTTTTTCCCCCGCTAAGGTCGGTACTTTTCGTCGCTGTGCGCGGACGAGAGGCGAACGGTACTCGCCTTGAAACTATCCGTCCGTCCACCGTACCGCCGTTATCGTCTTCGAAAAACGTTGAACGGCCCATACCGCCGTCGTCGTTTTGATCTCCGATAATATTAGGCGTAAACCCAAGAAAACTTACCGGATTTGCCGACCGACGACGGCCAAAGGAGATATCCTGCAAGGGCGCCGTGTACAGGGGCCCTCTAGAGCTGCAGCCTCCCGTGAGCTAGGTAAGACGGAGCTCAACCCCCCCCCGTGGTTCTGATATTATGAAAGAAAAGAAAAACTAATATTCATCGTATACATTCTCAAAATACTGATTGGAGGGCTTGATGTAACAACCAGATAAATCCACATTTTATAATTGTTCAATATGAATAAAAATAAATTTTTTTTAACAATGAAAATTTAGAAAAAAAAAAAATGTTTTTTTCGACCAATTTTAATATTGTTTTTAACCCAAAAACTTACGAGATTTCTTACATCATATCTTAATGTTCTATTGGTGGTGTAATTCCGGAGTTATCTGGTTGTTGCACCAAAAACAAAAGTAAAATAAATCTAATTTTATTAAAAGCTGTACATATAATTATCTGATTTAACTTGTTGGTGCGCCTAAATGTAGGTAATTTTTTTTTACACAATAATCAATGAAAAAATGCATTTTCGAAAAAAGTGCATTTATCTGGTTGTTGCACCAAGCCCTTCAATTTTATTTATAATAAATAAATGGAAAAAGATAAAGGTTTTTTTTTTGGTTTTGTATACTGTGTTAATAAAATAATGAGCCACTTGACATTTTCAAAACCCGGCGCCTCTGGATATATCGCTCGAATATTGGCCATGAATTTAATACTGCAGAGTATCAATTTAAAATTTGCAGACTTACAAAGTAATAGTACATTCTTCGTGGCATTTATAAATATTATATTTTAAATGTTTAAAATCTTCGTTAAGAATCGTGAAAACCGGACATTTGACTACCGATTAATTGTTAGTTATTATCGACGAGACCATCGATTATGAACGAAAAATGAAATACGAAACATTTTTCGATATTTTGACATATTATCCCCAGACTGGCTCATCTCTCTGTTCGCTTTAATCACTTTGATACAAGACGCAAAAGTTAGACTGGGGCTAATGCACGAATTGCATCCAGAGTCCCTAAGTGTCATAAAATTAGGACGGTTTTTATGCAACCTGACTTGCTGCATGATGTCCGACATGTTAAACGACATTTTAAACGTTATTTGCTACTAATATTTTAGATTCCTAACGTAGCGAGGAAGCTATTGGTTTTACTAAGATGATTATTTCTTTTTTTTTTCGTTCTAGTCTGTGGACACGTTTTTTCCTAGTAAACTTGCTCACTTAGATTTTTACGTGTAGCGAATTTTCTAAAATCTCTAATTGTCTGTACATTTTTAATTTTTGACGCAATTTTTTAGCTTTTGAGGTATTTTAATTTTTGAGTTTTTTTTTGCTGTAGTTCGACATGTAGAGACTTGAAACTCGATAATAATACTTATATTGGACTTACCTAAACGTGATAAAATTTCCAAAATCATCGGACGAATTCTCTTCTTTTTTTTTTTTTTAATAAGCGTTTTGAAATCAAATTTAAACGAAAATTGCAAAAAAAAATTACGGCACTTCAAATTATGCATTATCGAACTGAGCTAAGAATCGTCTTTCGTCAAGCAATTGTTCATCGTTGCTTACAGATATAAATGAAATAACTTTAAGTATCCTATCTTTCCAACTCTTCGTCGCTCCCATCCCCAGTATCGGTTTTATTTTATTTTTTTTTGCTATAGCAGTTATTTAGATAAGTATTAAAAAAATTAAATATTTAAATTTATTACTATTCATTTCCACCAATTTAATAACAACAAACGGCGATGTGATTTTGTGACTTTGTCATAGCTAACTTATTAAGCTTCTCTTCATTCGTAGTAGATCGCAAATAATTTTTCAATAATTTTATAGTAGAAAATGTACTTTTTGATGTTGCTGATGTTACCGGTAATTTTGCAAATAATTGAAGTAACAATTTCACATTATGTAATTTTGGTGAAAACTGATTAAAAAAAAATCACTATCAAATAAATTGTTAAGATTGGAGAGCACTAATGCGTAGCATATGTTTCAAATGTATTAATAAACTATATGATAAGTTAATACGTAAATGTGTTGATACGGCTAATGGAGTGAGAATGGCCCACTGCCCCCCACGGCTACGCTACTGTTACCAGTGGCGTTTTTAGATCACCAAACGCGGTGTAAACGGTTTCATCAGTTTTTATGTTTAAATAAAATTCAATAGGTAGATTACTTCAGTATATGTATCTATGATGGCACAAACATTAATATTTTATGGGTTAATCATACTTGCCCCCTCAGTACATTATTATGGTTACCGCGCTTTAAATTTACTCCTCGTTCTAGTATATTGTTTTGTGTATCGAAGTAATGAATAAAATGTCGTGTCGTTATTTAGAGATGTTCGGATTGTCTGACAAACAATAAATCATTTGAACAATAATAATTGTTTTACAGACAAACGGAAATTTTCCTGCGAATATCCAACCGGTGAATCGTTTCAATCCTATTAACGGTCGTTTTTACGAGTCACGTCCGTCCGTTACACGTTTCTATATACATGCTTCTTTTTTTTAAAAACGTTTTAATTAAACGCATTAAAATGCGGATGCTTTTATAATATGCTTATAAATATATACATACTTAGATACTTACATAGGTAGTCGTAAATTAAAACATTAAAAGAACACGGGAAAACAACATTGCGTTGCTTTTCATCACGAATTATGATGTTCGGTAAGTGTACAGAACATGAACTATTAATTTTATAATATACCTATCCAGTAGTAAACAGTAATTTTTTTCCCCATATAGATTATGCGTATAACATAATACAATCGTCGAGAATAGTGTTTACCGAGTTTCGAAAACCCGTATTTTACAGTTCGATTTGGTATTATTTTTACCGCGCAAAATACGTCGTAGTTTATCGTTGCTATGTTTTTGGCGGGAAATAACGATGGCGCCATATTACAGTAATATTAATTGATGGCCTACATTACAGCGGGGTTCGGATAACTACAAAGTTACAAAAACGAAAACAAAAATCAACCCTGAAAATTCGTCAATTCATTCACTGAAAGGGAACGAATAGTAATTTTAATATTATTCGAAGAGGCGCAGGTGAAACGTCATAAAAGTCATTGTCGCGGGTTTAGTGCTGTAGACTACAGAGTGACGTGCCGCAACAGTTGGTTTACAATTTATACTTTTATTGCCGACAATAATAGTACAACCGATAGATATAGATAACAGTAAATAACAGTAAATAGCGGTAAATCATCGCGTAAATGTTCATACACATTTACAAACATACATCAATAATATAACGGTTCATTAGTTTAAAATGTTTAAACAGTTTTGAACTTACAAATACATTTAGAAGAATTTCTAATAAACGTTTAGATTTCTCTGTTTAAAATTTTTATCTGCTAAAACTGAGCCAAAACTGAGTACTATGACTAAGCAGTAAGTTAGAATTTAATTGACAAGTTACTATTTTGTTACATAGCTAACCATTGGGCGTAGGTTGATAAAATATGTGGGGAACGGGCGTACACTCACTGTATATTTTAAATTTAAAATACCTAGCTTCAAACTGTTTATTTTAGAGGGGACTATTATTCATACGGAACAATCGAGTTACTCCTTAACTACGACTATGTTATTTAAAAAACAACTGCAAATTGAATTTTGTGCGCTTTCTTTTTTTATAATAATTTTAATTTGACAAAAATAAGTTTTGCAGAGTAACTTACTCCACTTTTCTCTAATCCAAGGTTCCCAACCTTTTTAGTTTTGAAGACTGCCAATTATATAAAAAAAATTAAAAAAAACTTTGAGGCCGATAATAAAAACATATCAGCACAAATAAACACCTATTATATACGTATGACGAACATATTGTATAAATATATTATAGTATGCACATAGGTATATGTCATTACTTATAGGAAAACATATCTATACTCTACAACTTACAAGAAAAATTAAAATATAATTTTTGGTAAAAGAAAGAAGCTATATTGTATCGATTCAAAAACAAGTGGCAAAGGATAAAAAAACTCAATGTTTTTGTTGGCATTTTGTTTTTTTACATTGTTTGTCACAGTCAATATCAGGATTAAAACTGGATGATTTTAGTTTCAAATCACTATCGGGCTTCAATTTATTTGTATATTTGTTTTTCAAAAAAAAAAAAAAGGCACATAAGTAAGTTGTCGAAAAGATTGACAATAGCTGGGTACTTGAATAGCTGGCGTAGGTATAATTAGGTTTCAAAATTAAAAGGAGAGCACAGCCCAAGCTTTTTTTCTCTCACAACATATTCAAGCAAACCCCATGTAGACAAGGATTTACTATAAAGGAGTAATTTTTTATTGTTCCATAAATACCTAAAAATAGCAAGATGTATTAATTTTATTGTAAAAGGAGTAGGTATTATAAAATATGAAACCTATTGAATGAGTAATATCTTCATCATGGTCAGCATCCTTCGCTCTCATACAAGCACTATTGACTCAACATTTTCAAAGTCTTATAATTTTTAAAACTGCGCACCCATCTAGTATCCATCTAGTATCGCAGTGAGAGCAATAATTTTCACCGATAATTTTTATTGTACCTTTCTCATTTTTGAATTACTTGCAGGTTATGAATAGTTTTAGATTCCTATGTAATAACCAAAAAAAAAATAAAAAAATATTCCATAAGTAGCTTTAAAAATACATTCAATTAAATCTCAAGCAAATATTTGAATACCTTTCACCCTTTTTGTAATTACCTTTTACTTGTTCAGACATATCTATAACTACAGTTTAATTTATTCATAAGTATATTGCATAATGGTGATGATCTTTTAATTTGGTCTGTACACCACCTTTATATCCTGACATCACACTTGCTCTATCATAACTATTGTGCAATAACAAAACTATTATTTAAGTTTAATTTTTTTAATAATAATAATTTATGTTATAAGTGAATTTGCATTTTGGTTCTATGAAATATCAACAAACTGTAAAAAGCGCTCTACAATTATTATTGCATTGAATATTGTATATTAAAGTCTTATGCATATTGTATACAAATTACAAATTTACATAAATTCTTTTTTATGAAACCTTAAAAGTACACAAATGAAGCTTAGATCTTAGCCTTAACCAAAAGACACCTATATTAAAAATTAGAATTAATACCTTGCTTCATCACAAATAATTTTAAAAAAAATAATAATTCTTTCACTTCATTAACTATAAAAAAAAATTTTATCAACATTTTTTTATTTTTTATTTTTTATTTTTCTGAAATTTGTAAAAATATTGTACATTTTTCGTGTAGTCAGGTAGCTTTTTTGAAAAGGCACAATTGGAGACTGGGAGAATAAGCCCCCTAATCTTCTAGTTACGCTTATGAGTTGGCTGAATAGTTTTGTTTTTCCGAACATTTATACAGAACACGGAACCAATGGTATGGTTTTAAAAAACGATTTTTTGGTCACATGACAATTTAATCAACTAGTCCTTTTCACTTGATGACATTTTCAATTTGTTTTATGTAATCTTTTCCTAAAAAACTTCTGATCCATTGAATTTCACTTTCAATTTTGGGGAAGTAGTTCCCAATAAATATAATTAAACACTAGATCAGATAAGATTACTTAACCATCGATATAGAACAATACGGTATACAAATTTCGGTGTATACCAGCATAATTTAAAATTTGCCGATATTTGACTCAGACCCTTGACCAGCGTCCGCGGCCCAATACCACGTTGCTCGCATAAGAATATAAAATTGAAATTACTATTATTTACTATTGAAAAACCGTAATATTATTAATTATAATATTGAAATGACATAATAAATGAATGTTGTGTAAATGTTCGGATACATTTTAATAACACGCTCTTCTCAGTATTGTTTTTCTTTACTTATACTTTAATGCTGCGTTCAACGGAACCTATTTGTTTTAAATTGCATACTAATTTTTAATTTTCGCGAACTTATCACTCGAATTATATTTCACTTTATCATATACGTACTCGTAATGTACTATATTATATTGTGTACAAATGTACATAGTTAAAATCTGTATACACAAAATATTAACTAAAGGTACTTTATTTACTGCCGCGGTTAAATAAAAAGAAACCTCGACGCACAATAATAAATAGAAGCTCTTTAAATTTCTACGTGGCCAATGTTTGTTTTTTTTTTTTTCTTCGGGTAAATACATAAACGTAGGTACCTCTTACTGAAATTCCCGTCAGACATATTCCCACCGCCCGGATCATATAATATATAAGTACACTAAAAACGGTAATAAAGCAATTGATCCGTGTAATATGAACGACAAATAGTATTGCGGCGTAGTTGTTATCAGACACTAGTACACGGATATAATACAATATCAGCGGGTTAATTTTGATTATATCAATAATTGGCAATAACAAGAAATAATCTCCTACAAAGACGAATCTCCAAAAATGTGTTCAAACCTTAAAACACGAAATAATGAAGATTATACGTCTTTATTTGTGACCGGAACGTAACCGCTTCTATCGCAAAATTCGAATTTTTGTTTTTTTTTTTTTTTATGTTCGTGAATTCGATTTTGACGATTCTTCGGTTACCGATACTCCCATTATAAATCAATAAAAAATAAAAATAAAACGATGAAAATAAATAATATATTTTATTAATTAATTAATTAATTGCTGAAATAATGACAAGCCCCCCTCCCCTTCAGTATGAACGTTTTATAATAATTTTGACATGCGTCCGTGTCTGTAATCTGCCGCTATACAACAACCACTACCTTTTTTTAAATTAAATTATTAATCTTCATACCTACTATATAAAATATATAAAATGTTTATACAGTACAGGTTAATTAATTTGGTAATTTCGAGTTCGGTCGGTTTAATCAATTATTCGGTTCTTTGTTGTTGTTTCTTTCCTATTTTATCTTACATAGGTACTAGTATATTTTCACTGTATGTTTTAATAGCTGGTCCCGTGTATGAAAATAAAATATAATTGTAATTCGGCCGTGTCCAACGCCGCGTTAATAGTTCGTCAAGAATATTCCGAACCGGACCGTTAATATCCATCGTATTACAGCCATTATGGATACCGACGGGGCATGTAGTATTAATAATATTTAAGTTTGTTCCGAGAGACGATTAGACGTTCGTTGTTACCATAATAGCAATAATAACACGCCGAATAATATAACGGACGTACCAAACTTTGTATCTGTACACAACATACGCCAACCTAAATAGTGTACTATCATTTATTATTGTTGTACGGTAGAATTATCGGATGATCGCGGCCCTACGGAAACGTCCGCGGTTATTTCATTGTCGCGAAATCCGAACAAGTGTACATACCCGTGCCATACGGTATATCGCGTCAGAATTTACGTTTTTTCTAAAATTCGACCGACAATAACGCGCGTTATAGTATAACAGCGAGACATTTATTATGGGCCCCATAACGTTACAGAGTTAGCCGTTAGGCATTCCGTTTATTATTTACCAGTATTAACACAATCTGAAATTCCATTATACAAACCACTGTCCACGTATATACTCCGAAATCTATAGTGTAGTGCTGAGTCCGGAACAAACGTTGCAATACGTTTAATCCGGATTACGGGTGTCAATTCGGATTATAATAATAATAAATCATTAATTTTAATCAATTGACATAATATCCGTTTAACGGTTCCGAATCGTCTCGTTTGATGTTATCTACTATCTTAAGTTTCTACGTTTTTAATACCTTATCCCGGATCGAATCCTATATCCAGATTGACGGATAGGATCCGAGAATTTGGATAAATCGGATTTATCCCAAAGGTCGTATCCCGTTTAGCCGCCGTTCCATTACGCTGCTGTCCCGTTTCACCGTCAAATTATCTCATATTGTCGCCGCATAATTCTAAAATTATTTTTGTTTTAAAAACACAATATGTTGTGAATTTGCAACGAGTAAATCAACAGACAGACACAGTGAAAGATTCATCATTTGAAACGATAAACGATTGATAAATCCCCGATAGTTATATAAATAAAATAGAATGAATATAGTGTGTCGTGTTGAATGTATTTTATACACAGCGAAAACGAGAATGCCTTTGTTGTATTTGCCGTATTCGTTATAGATACGAGTATGACGTATGATGAGACTAGATGATAACATAGCCGAAACAATAATTGTTGGTGAGTAATACCTAGGACCTAGGTATTATAATTTATTGTGGAAATCAAAATAATAGGGTAAAATCCGAATCGGTTTTCAAAAAAAAAAAAAAAAACGTTTTTTTTTTTTTTAGCGACACACATCACGATAATACGGCGCGGTTGTAGGATATTATGACGGCGGCGGCGGCGTAGGCGATTTGTACGCCGGCCCCCGTCGCCGCGTGTGTGAACATACACGTGTATAATAATAATAATAATAAAATTATTATTATTATGAACGTGTATACATTATTATAATGGTAATATTATTCGATATAATAATATATAAAATACGATTTCAGGAACGGTAATATAATTATTTCGAAAACCGGACGACGCCCGCGGCGGCAGCGGCGGCGGCGGTACGACAGCCCCCGCCGGGAGGCGCTGTCGATTAATTAACAACGTAAACTCGTCTAATCGGCATTTAACCTCACGTCCGTCCGCGGCTCTTTCACTCTTTCGGTCTGTATGTAATCCGTCTTATAATATATAATAATAATAATAATAATGATAATGTGTCCGTCTCCTTCACTCGAGTTCTCCTCTCTCTGCTGTATATACAGGGTATCTCACGGAGAGATCTGCCGAACTCTATTATACTTTTGTCCCGATCAATATATTTAAAAAGTATTTTTATTATTTTTAATTTGCTTTTGTTTTTTTTTTCGCAATAATATTATACTATATGACGATAATTTTCTACAGTTTTTTCGAAATTTACGAAAAACCGTTTACGTAATTACTTTCCGTGGAAAATCAATTTAATGTTTATAGTAGTGGCAATGAAATCTTCGAAAATGTTTTGAAAATCAACTACTCATCATTAGTAAACATTCGTAACGCCAATTTTTTTTTATTTTATTTTTCTAATTTTTCTACCAGTATTCTTGATTCTCAAATCAAAAAATAACAAAATAAGCATTTTTTTTTTTTTTTGTAGAATTTCGAACCTAGTTCAAAAATGACACGTCATTTTAGATCAATAAAAGTTTCATTATATTTCAGTTTTTCAATTATGTTGTTAAATCAGAATTCTTGTTTCAAAATTCAAATATATTATTTTTTCTGGAAGAACATTTTGTCTGATTTATTACACAAAAAGGTCGGTTTTGGATTTCCCTTGTACTTTTCTTAATAGTTGGGGAGAAACGTGTCAAAAACCGGAAAGTTTACGGAAATAAAAGTTTCGTTATTTTTCATTAAATTTTTGTTTTGTTTTTATTATTCGGTTCAAAATGTTTATTGAGACTGGAAATGTTCACAAAATACTTATATTGGCCTTATCTAAACGTGTTAAATAATATAACGTGTTATAAATATATTATTATTGAAAATTTAACACGAGGTTCATAAATTTACAAGTTCACATACATTTTATTTAACGTTTGATTTCGCTCAGAAAGATATTTATTCAGCGATGGTTTATCGTTGCGTAGATACATTAATTAGAATAATATTGTACCCATTCTATCTTCCCGAATTTACAACTGTGGCACACCCGCGCGTCGGCAGTATCAGCTGTTGGAGTTTTTGGTAGAAAAAAAATAATATGAACGTAACCTAACCTAACATAGGACCGTATCACAAGGCTATCAAGTATTCATAACGAAAAAGTAAAATTCAAAAATATCATACGGAATAAGTTATTGCATTTGTTCGGATATCCGTTGGACACCCTGTATATAATATTATTATAGATATCTCCCGCACGTTTTTTTTTTCTCCCCCTCGGAGTCTAATAGCGAGCGCGTACCTATAGGCCTCGTCGTTTAACAAAATCACAAACACTAGAATTTTAACGATCGTTAACCACTCGCCATAGGTATGTGTATAACGTGTATACTTACATATATATATATATATAATTGCATGCATTACCAAATCATAAACGACTCCTATAAAGCACTAGTTAACTGGTTTATATTTTATAGGTTAAGTATATATTATATTATTATGTACGGGTACACGCCGTACAGAAGTATAGTATTATTGCGTATGGTAACGCCTGCGCCGTCGCAACCGATTTACCGATTTTTGTTTTTATCGAAACTCGTATATTATAATAATAATAATCGATTTTGACTGGTTTTAAAAACAAAAAAAAAAAATATAAATATATTTAATTTTCGGTCGGTCGAATAGAATAATAAATTGACGTGCATTCATATCGCGCGACGGGTGGGCCCGTAATATCGCTCTATTATATACACTTATACCATGGACGTGGGATACAATAATTTCACCTCAAATCACCCCACTTTAACCACTTCGAGTAAAAAGCTGTCCTAGGACAATGAGGGAACGGGTGTAGCCACTGTTATTGGTGAGAAATTGGAAAGATAGTAAAGCAAAAATGTAATGTTTACATGTACGCAACGATTAACCGTTGCTGACAAAAAAACGATTCTGAGCGGAGTCCGGTTACTAATGTTGCTTTGTCAACAATTTATGCGTCATATTATCATAAAATAATTACATATGCATTATATATTATCATTATTAATATTTGTTTAACATTGTATCTATTTTCCCGTTTTTCCAACGTTTTTTCCCGGGTTTTCCCATTTATTGGGAAAAATTTAGGGAAAATCAAAAAATGACTTCCATAAAGCCCCACCCCAGTCAGATTTCCTTTCTGAAAATGTGCTATCATTGTAAATTCGAGCAAAATTGCTGATAGAAATGTTGTTCACGGGCATAAAAAGGCCGTAATAATTTTTACTAATACCAGGGTTACCTATATATTTCGTACGATTTCCCGTTTTCGCTTTCTTTTTCCGGTTATTCTCACTTATTGGGAAAAACCCTGGGAAAATCAAAAAACAACTTCTTTAAAATACCTGTCCAATCAGATTTCCTTTCAGGAAAAAGTGTTACACTTGTAAATTGGAACAAGTATTCTAGTAGAAAAGTTGTTAACAGGTAAAAAAAATAAATAATCATCTTTGTAAAACCATAAGCTTCTTCGTTCCACTCAGAATCTAAAACAAAGAAGCAAAAAATAAGTCAGGTTATGTTAAATACGTAATATTATATTAAAAACATAATATAAAACCAAAAAAACTATATTTTTATTTTAATTTAATAATTATTAATAAATTTATATTAAAATTAATAAATGCACAATCGAATCAAATTTTCACTTACCATTTTACGAGTATAATTAGGAAACTAAATTAAAAATATGCAAGAATCTAAAAAATATATATGTGGATACTTTTACTTAAAAATTAAGTATTATCTATAACTTTTCATGCCAACGCATTACCAAATATAACTATATTAACAAAAAACTTGAAAGTATCAATTGCTCATATATTGCTCATACCCCTCGAATGCGCCATTGATAACTGAATATTAATAAAATCCTATTAAATTAAATAATTTTAATTTCCTAATTCCTATCCTAAAAAGTGAAAAATAAAAAAATATTACTTGAAAAGTTAATGAAAATTACTTGTAAATTTAACGTTTGTCATTATCAAATAAATTATATTGTTTTTTACCATTTGAAACCATTATCACCGAGATACTGGTTATATCACGGTTACATATAACTAAATTAGTAACTGACGAAATGATACCAACACTAAACAATTTCAAAATAATATTATCATTAAAATAACGTTTGTTTAATTTTTTTTTTAATAGAAAGAACGGAAATTTACGTTCACGTTCTACATAAATAAGAACTTTATCCCATTCTTCGTTCCTTTATTTGAAAAGGAACGTGTTCTAAGCTTCGTCCCTATGAAAGGAACGCGTTCCTTTCCAACACTGACAAGAGTACACATCATAGTTAAACTAATACAATTATCGGCTACGCTCAGAATTTAAAACAGGAAAATTGACCTACTTATATTTTTTCATTAAAACGGAATGCTGGCTGTAAAACTTGATTGTGCGGGTGGTAGATATGTCAGGCACAAAAAAAATTAACAGACAATCCGTCATCGTTTATCTCGTGCGGCCTCAGACCGTGGGATTGTTAATTTGTTGGGTTTTTTATTGGGCGCGTGCAGTTCACCATAGGCACATAATATTATCTCGTTCGGCATTAAAAAACGCGTCATGCGTTCCACGCGCGTAAAAAACACGATAGCCATCGCCTTCGGCGGCGGTCAACGTTTCGCTCGTAACGACTACCACTGTATAATATTTTTACTACCAGTGTTTTGCGTTAATTATTTATTTATTTTTTATTCGTTTGGCTCAACTTTGACTGGAAAGGGCCTAGATCCCCCCCCTCCGGGACATATTAATTCTACAATTTTTTTTATGATTCTATAAATCCTGATATATACTATATTTCAATCACAGATATGTATGATAACGTAATATATTATATAATATTGTACATATCTGTGGACTGTGAATTCAATATTTTAATTTCGTAATTACGTATGAATTGTTGCCACCCCAAGAGTGCACTACGTCGCCACAAAAGTTGGTCCCGGACAATCACAAATAGATTGTGATCGATTAAACTACTATGGTGATATAATTAGAACCATAGACATTGTAAATGTATTTGTTGTAAAAAATTGTTGGGGAACCCTCCCCCCCCCCCTAGATCTTTGCTCTGGATCCATGCCTGTTGTAAAGTATATTCTATATACGAAACTTAAATGAAACGCTCAACAATACGAGTAGTGCAGGGTCCATAATTTCGGATAGTGGTGGACAGACGGACAAACATTAGAGTCATCTACCACAAAGTGAGCGGTATATCATAATAATCAATGTAGTCAGAGGTGATAATGTTTGAATAAATTAGTGGATTCATTATAAAGAGGATATTTGTGTGATTTAAAATAAAGAAATATAGGAATGAATTCGTTAAGAATAGTATGCAGATCTTATATATATATATATATTTGATCCCGGGGAAGAATGGCTTGGTCAATTTTATAAAGTTTTCAATGCCTTCAAGCAAATCGCATTTTGAAAATATTCCTAACAAAAACGCCTAACCTAAATGCACCAAATACCATGCCTAACGTCTTTTTTGCCAAACAAAAAAATATTATACTCATCACAGTAAAAATATATTTTTATTTTCAGTATAACTTGCTTTAAAATGTATCCACATTCTTGCGATTTAGACCAAAAATGTAGGAGGAATTGGCAAAAAAAAAATTCTAAATTGATTTAAGCCTTTCTTTCATGAAATCAACAATATAATTGATAAGATATAGTGAGAAAGGGATTGTAGCTGTTATAAGAGTAGTTTTTTTAGAAGAAGGGGAAGATTAAGATCGAAGGACATCATGGTTGTAGATACTGTTGAGAGTGATGTGAAGACTGTTTGGAACGCTGAGGTAAATAAGCGGGGAAGTACTAAATGTATAAGAGATTGGTAGACTTTGAACGGTACAGTATAATAATATAATTTCTAAATTATCCACGTATCGTGAAATATTCTGAAAATAGCGTAGAAACGTAACTTACACGTAGTATATATTATAAATATTGCGTTTTACGATATACTATTACGATTTTTTCTTCTAAGAGCTTTTTGCAAGCGTAGTAAAAACACGGGTTTAACTAATACGTTTCGTTCGGTTATTAATGTATTATATACGTATTTATCCGATGGCCAATAATTATTACTACGGACGCAATTTAAACCGCAGTCTGCAGCTCTCGTTATTTATATAATTATTATTTATTAATTATACACGCGTATACGAAAGTATATTACACGCAAACGTATACGCGGATTGTTTGAATATCCGTGTTGAAAACACGTGAATTCAAACTACGTGCTTCACGTGCCGATTTAATCGACTACGATGAATATTCCGTTTACCCGCGATCACGCTATTCAAATTGAATACTAATTGAGTTTAATATTACTACAATTATTATAATGCTGTTGTAATAATACAATGTAATCGCGTGCTAATTAGATATTATTTATTTTTATAATTGATTTGATATAATTAAATTTTAAGCAAACCGGATATACTTCGCACCATGAATAAACCGCTGTTGTCAAAGTCTGGAAAGTGGAAATTATTGCAAACGAAAAAACAATTCTGTGCGGAGCTCGGTACATTGGTCGCATGTAATATTATTGACAAGGCAGTCCAGAAACAAGGGGACAATGTATTTTCATTGGTTTTTAATCTTTTCATTAAATCAAGACCATCTTAAAGATTTCATGTTTACGCCTGTAGACAGAGCTGATATTTTGGATGGTATTTATGTCAAAGAAATACTGGAGATACTTAGTGAAATTCTTCCCCATTGAAGAACGGTATCGATACGTATAATAGAGATATAATGCATAATTTATTAATATATCTTGACATTAAGTTCATAAATTTAATAGTATCATTATTATTAATTAAGTAACATATAAGTTAACATTGACGAGAAAATTACCAATATCGAATAATTTTAGAAATTATAACAATTGAAAACTCGTCGCTTGCCAGCAATTTTATACTTTTATGTATGTATATTTTTTATTCGCATTTAAAAATATAAGTATAATATTAATTAATTGTAAACTGCTATGTCCTTATTCTAATATAAATGTTTACTAAATATATCTTTCTTTTTCTTGTTAATTGTGTACACTTTTAAAGAGCTCCTTCTGGACAAAATAAACTAAACTTAATTCAGAAATTCGTGGTTTTATATAGGTGCACCGAAGTGATAAAAGTTGGAGTGAATTTTAATATGAACTTCACTACATTGTTGCGGAAGAGGGAAAATCTTTTTGACGATTTTAACTTTGAGCACAGAGATGACAGTCACAAACCTTCAATGAAGGATGTGCATGCGAAGCGTTTTAAAGGCCCATCGTATTTCGCCTATTTTTAATATTCCTTCCAATATAATCATACGGCGTGCCATAAAGTAGATCTCTGTTCAGTAATGAAGTTTTAAAAAAGTATCGAGTACACGACAATTATATAAGTATAAATGGTGGACGGGGTCAACTGTCACCTTCCCCCAATTTTATTTTATTCAAACTCAAATATCTAAACGGAGAATAGGCGTACACACTCGACTACTTTATAGACTTTATCTACTCGTGTTATACGAGTAGGTACTATCGGATTTCGACGTAGGGTTTCCAACAGCCAAACAGCCGACTGCGTTATAGATAGAGAGATGTCACACGAGAGATATGATGTTCGGTAGTTCCCAGTTTGAGTAATACGTTTAAAAAATTGTTGTACACCGAGTGAGCGAATTATCGTATTGTCAATCGACCCGCGCGATATTTGTTAATAGCGCGTCGTCGTGAATAATAACGCAACGACATAGAAACCAATGAGGTGAACTGGGCAATCGGCGTACAAACATAATTATTATTATTACAGATATCCGTCGAGCTTTCGCGTATAATTTACGGCATAAACAAACATGTCACGGGTTGACCGATGCCTCTCGGTAGCATCATTACACCGACACACGATATAATATGCGTATAATACGATGACTGCCCGCAGGTCTCCTAGGCCGCGCTCGCCGTCGTGTGTGTCGAGACGTCCGCCACGTAGAGGTTTTTGTACAATAATATCACGCGTGGAAGTGTAGAACACGGCCGTCGGCCACCGACCAACCCCTCCCCACCCCCACCCAAAATAGATATTCTTTCACCGCGGGCGTTTCGAAAATACCTACGTATCCGTGTAAAACAAACCCGTTAAAGATTCTTTCGTTACGTCATATCATTATCGTCATCATCATCGTCGTCGTCATTATTATTATTATTATTATTGTACGCGGAGAAATCGCGCGGTTTGTATCGTATGTCGCATGATTATTATTATTATTAGTTATTAACCGTTTCGTATATTGTACGGGCATAATATATACACCTACATTATATTAATACGCCGGACGTTGAAATCTATCAATCATCGTCGCGGCCCCGGTATCGGCCGTCCGGCGTGCGGGGCGGTAACCCCGCGCGGCGTCCGCGGTATTTCGACGCGCCGGGACGTTGTCGGGTGGCGGCCCGCGCGCCGGACGGTAGCCGGTCGTCGTAACGTCAGACGAAAAGACGAGCGGGGAAAAACAAAAAAAAAACAAATAAATAACATTACACCCGTCCGTCCGTTTGGGCCACCGTCGCCGTCGCCGTCGCCGCCGCCGCGGTAAACCGTAATTTATTATTATTATTGCCGCGGTCGTCGTCCGACGGTATACCGGACGCTGACTACGCGGGTACGACGCGGGCCGACGACGCGCGGTCCGCGGCCGCGTGAGCGAGACGAGCGAATGTGTCGATAGGTACCGCGTCATGACGCGCGCATTGTGTAATAACGGTTGTGTGCGTTAGGCCCAGGCGGCCGCGGCCGTTGCGCCGCGGTCGCCGGTCGCTTGAAACGTGAGGGGAGCGGGGGGGGGGGAGGAACACGCGGGCCAGCACCGGCAGCGGACGCCGATAATAACAACGTACGATAAATAATAATAATAACCGATATTATGATAATGTTACCACGGCGGCGGTAATGGGAAAATGGCTACCGGAATACATGTAATATATTGTTATCGGCCGGTAAACGACATCGATTTTTCACGGTGCCGCGGGCCCGCTCGTCGCCGGATTTCTGTATTGTAATACATTACGCCGGGTACGGGCGTACGTCAACATGTTTGTAACGCGTACGCGGTAACAACAGAGGTACCCGCGTTTTTTTCTCTCTCTCTTTTTTTTTTTTTCGCTTCATCCCCGCCAACGCACACACCTACTGTACGCGGCAACAGCGTCCACAGCGCGCGTACGTTAGCCGCGGCGGCTACCCACTTGCTTGTTACCATTATCGTTATTCTAGGTGGGCACCCGCGTGATAGTATTATACGTGTGGCCGCCGCTACTGTAAATTATAATACAATTCGACTGGCGGGCGCGCCGCGACGGCGACGACGCCGCAGCGGTGAACGGTCGCGTGTAAAATGCGTTTACTAAATCGCTAATTACCGAGCTCGGGTCGTGCAACGCGATATTACACCGCTGGACGTGCGCGCCGTGTTCGCGTGCAATCCTGCGCGACTCGGCTTGGACCGCACGCGCACGCGGGTACGGCGTGTTGAAAACCACAAATCCGCAGGCGATTCGCTGCACGGCGGCAGCAACAGGCGCAGACCAGACGTTTTCGATAATATTGCGTCGACGTCTGCCGTCCCGCCCGTCCCGCGACCAATTTTTCACCGGCCGTCAAACGTTTAAACAATCGGGTAGACCCGGCCCGGGCGACTACTCGGCGGCCGAATAGGTCGCCCGTCACGTTCGCCAACGGCCTACCAACGCACGGCCGTAGACCGACGGTATTTCGTTTGCGGCGTTGCTACCGGTGGTTTCGCTCCGATTTATAATGGCAACGTGTCTAAAAGAAAACTCTAAATGCTTGACAATTTAACAAAAGGTTTATTATAAATTTTATTTAGCGGTCAATAAGAAAACGTTAGGTTTTTTGTAGTATTTATTTATTTTTTATAAGAATTTTAGTAACAAATTTTGACGAAAACCGTAAATATTGCGGCCTTTTAAAGCTTTGTACAACCGAACTACGCTCAGAATCGTTTTTCATTGGAGATGATTAATCGTTGCATACGAAAATACATTAATTTCCTCTCTATATCCTACCTTCCCAACTTCTCACCTAAAACAGTAGCCCCCACGTATCGTTCGAAGTATGTCCGTCTTTTTGATAATAATATTAACACAGATATAAGTACCTACATAATAATAATCTGCTTATATTATGTTTAAAACTATGTAAATATATTATTTGATGTAAAACGGCATAATATTATTTATTCAAAAATACAATTTTTTTTCTGTATCTTTGTTTGTTTATTATAACTGCCTTTTGAAACACGGGAGATCTTATGCCGTACCCTATTGTATTATGATAAACACGATTAAGACGGTACTTTTAATACTACTAAACGTAGAACACCTGAAAATACTAAAAAAAGAAAAACCTTTGTCAAACGCTTTAATTTTGGCAAGATCAACAATGATGCAAGATCGCTTTTTAAAGTTCGTCAATACTCCAAATTGAAAGAGATGTATCAAGTAATATAAATGTAGATGAATTTTCCAACACAAAATTGTGCATATTATTCTATTTTTTCATCTCAACTATTTCGTGTAACTTATGTTTCAGATCCTCATGAAAAACTCCATTGTATTACTGCCTCTTGTCGTTAGCTGTCTCGTCCATTTCCGCCAAACTCATTGGAAATGACAACAGAAATTATTTTTAAGGTGGGCCATTATTTATATTATGTTCAGTAAATTAACTATACATTATATATTAAATTAATATAAAATATTTAAATGAAAATTGTAGTCCATTTACAGGTTGGGCACGTGTCCTTGTTCCCCCCTCCCCCCACTAGATTCGCTACTCTATGTTTATTACTATAGTTGTGGAATGTAGATAAGGGGATGGGGGTAATGTGACCCCCACGTAATTTTAGTAAAATTATAGATAGAGGCTTGAGTGACCCCCCTAAACATTTTAAGCTATTTGCGCCTGTTTACGTACGTGTGCATCGTGTATGTGGATAAATAGCGAGTAGGTACTCGTTTCGTATAAGAAATTATTAAAATAGTCACAACGATCGCGCCCAGGAGAGACTATATTATAATATAAAGAGTACCTATAAAAATAATAATAATATTATCGAAGGTGTATCCGCTAATATTATAACGCGTAAACGGAGACGTCGATTAAAATCACGTATAACATAATAATAATATGTAATAAAAAAAAAAAACTCGTGAGCGTTAATAAAATCGTTTTCCGATGAAAATCTAATTAAAACCGGTTTTTTGTCGTCGTTTCCGTTTCGATTTATATTACGCTCAGCATCAGTGCACTTATACCTACTCCATTATATTCCACCTAAGTAAATGCGCGAATTTTAATAAACGTTAACCGAACGCGTATTTATTACAGGGTTATTTTTATTCATAATAATTTATTATAACGAATATAATAATAATAATAATAATAATTGTAGGTACCCATCGCCCGTGGCCTGATTTATAATAATAATACCTTTTTTATAACGAGAACCGAGAAGTGAGATCCGGCATGTTTTTCGTGGTACCTGAACGAAGCGAGACGTATATTCATTATTAGTTGTTTTACTATGTGTGATTTTTTTTTTTTTTTTATTCTAGCTTTCCGTAAAGAAGTTTTCGAGCCAGGTACCTAAAATAGAATTTATTGGCATTATTGGCGCCAATAGGCCAAACGCTTAAACGCTTATATAGGATCCGTACACGGAAATTGCCCGGTTAACATGATTAACCCACACTCAAAAATTATCCCCATACGAATCAATTATATTACTACGCCAGTGCGATTACATCGGATTGGTTTAAACAGGTGAAAGCAGTCTTATATTTATTAGTTATAGTCATATACTATAGAAAACATATCCTTTTAGATTCTGAGTGGAGCGAGGAATGTATTGGTTTTACAATGATGTTTATTATTTATTTTTTTTTCTATATGAACACTTTTTCTACCGCATATTCCGATCATCAAGTATAACATCTTTTCTGAAAAGAAATGTTCTCTAAGTGGAACTTTATAAATGTCATTTTTTGAAATTCTCATTAATATTCGAGATAATGAGGAATACCGGGATCATTAAGTTAAAAAAGATTGAAAATACGGTTGACATTGGCAACCGGTTTTATTTATTTTTATTAAGTTTTCATTATTTTAAATTTTTTTAAACAATTATTGTTGTCGTGGAAACGCTTATTTTTGTAATCATTTTACCATAATATGACATATATATTGTTGACAAAGCAACACTGTCAACTAAACTCCGCTTACAGATATACATTAAATTTCTGTCTGTATCTTATTTTCCCAACTTCCCACCTACAATAAGAGCTACACCCACGGGCGAAGTATGTCGATCCTTTTCTTTTTTAAATTTTTTTTTTAACCATATTACATCATATTTGATACTTACTTTAATACTTATATCTAATTTATACATGATTAGAAGTGTAATTATTTTATATTAATAAAATAAATAAAACGAGTCTAGAAAACTTCGTCGCTGATTGTTTTGTTTACAGACCGATTCGCCACCGAACATTTCACCGCTAGACCGACGCGTCACCGACCATATTTAGATATTCTATAATATAAAAACTGAAGGGTGGATTGTTCAGGTTGTTTGATTACTGATGAAAAAAATCGGCCTGTCAGCATCGAATCAGTAAGGTGCACAATTTGTGTTCAGGGCCCCGAAACTGATAGGTTTGAAATATCACACAAAAATATATAGGTAAGTGAAAATGCCACAACACGGCCCATCATGGTAATAATAATACGCGTTTCTGACAGCAAATTATGCACATACATTGTAGTGCATGCACAATATCATTAATTATAGTGTAATGTAAAATCATACAATTACAATTTCTTACACCCGACCACAATTATAAATACTATGGTTGCCACACGACCTATGCCGATCATCATAAAGCATCCACCGAATCGACTATCGAGAATCAGCTCGATTCTTGATTCAGCTATCGTTCGTGTGATAGATACCGAGTTAAGAGGACGGTATATCCGTGTATACCGTCTCGGTCCAACTACCAGATAACCTACATAAACAATGCTTAGGCAGAAAACTAAAACTAGTTTAATTTTGATTTTAGAGTAAAAGTATCTATTATCAAATGTATAGAGAATATTAATTTTACATTAATATAACTTTTTTAACAGTTCATAATTTCAAAAAACACCTATAACATTCCCTCAAAAATAATATATCAAATTATGTACGTAATAATGTATGTCTCTATTATCTCACACCGCCCCGTGAGCGGTAGCAGTTAAGAATCCAGTTGAGAATTTTTTTCTTAGGTCATTGGGTATAGAATCTATAATCATGTAATCGACTTAGATAAAGAATAAATATATGTGAATATCACTACGATGCATAAAAAAGCTAAAAATAAATCAGTCAAATCGTATTTTAGCAGAAACCATTTTTACCGAAAAGTATTTGAAATGGAAATTATTATGGTCAAATACCATTTAAACTGAAATTATTTAATTTGTGTGTATTGTATACGAATATATCATTACATTTGAACGAACAAATAATGTGTGATAATACGGTCCAAAATATGTGTTAGATCATGTAATATAATTGGTGATGTCAGGTAATTTGTTTTGTTTACCTCACCAATAAATGATCATTGATGCGCTATTGGTGTAAACAGTTTTAGATATTAAGCCGTTATTGAATTTTATGAGTTAAAAGTGAAAATGATAAATGAGAATTATACGCAAGGTGTATCTATAAAATATATTTTATAGATACACTTTATATGTACATATGTTCCACGGATCATGGACAATTATTCCAAAATGAAAATGTCTTCTAAACGATAGCACAAATTTTAATTTTATCAGCGTGACCAACCCCGAGAAACAAAACAATTCAAATCACATCCCATCAGAATGACACAAAATATAAGTAACTAAAATCAACGAATAATCCAATTGATGTTTATCAGAGATAACTGTTATCAATAGCACCTCAATAAGAATGATAATATATTTTATACTATTAAATTATTATTAATAGTTATAATAATAATTGTATTTATTAATACAATTTAAGTTCCATTGGTATTTTATGATCTGAGAATTAATGCAAATACATTCCCTGAACGATTTTAAAAAATTGTTGTAATCTGGTTATTCAAACTTCAAAGGGAAAAATTGGACAGATATAAATATTTACAGTCCAATGATTTGCAATGTTGCTAAGCCGTCAGAAAAAATAATTAAAAACCTACTAATACAGTTTCTTGAAATTTACAATCTACTTTCAAAAATTATTTTAGTTTGAGACTAGACCTAAGTTCAGAAGATGCATTATATAGCTCTACAAAGTTTATAAGTAATTTTCTTGACAACAGTGAAAAAACTTTGGCTATTTTTTTTAAATATTATGAAAGATTTTTATATTGTCAAACATACTAAACCTAAAACAATTCTACCTATTTTTGGAATAAAGAACAAAAGCTTAATATTTTTTAATAGTTATCTAGAAAATATAAAACAACCAGTCAATGTTAATTTTGTACTAGATGTAGAAAAAAAAACAGACAATGTTGTGTGCCATAATAATAATAATAATAACAATAATAATCATAAAAATAATAATAATAATATATTATTAACTATAATTAATTAATCAACTACTAATTATATTAGACAATCAAAAGTACTAAAGTATTAAGTAATGTACAATATTAATAGTACATTATCAATTCGTTGATAATACAGAATTTATAAAAATCTGAATACAATTTACAATAAAGAAACTTAATTAAAGATAATTTTTTTTATTTTAAAATACAACATTTTTTAGGCGTGTTTTTGGTAAAACCAATGATGGCCTTATAGCTATTTCAATGCCATTTTTATTTAACAATTAAAAATGTATTTCTTATCACGCGTTATCGTTTTTATAGAAGAACTCTTCCAACCCATGTTCCGGTTCTTATATTTCATAAGAAAGCTCAGTGGTTCCTACTGTGTAAACATTCTTATACAAGCATTGTGTAAGCAATAAATAGGCACGAATGTACAAAAGGAAGTAAACTAAAGGGCGCTAAAAAGAAAATAGGTAGTAGTAGTATTGATTTAATAATATACTATATTAATATAAAATATTATATATTATTGATACTGTATTATTATTAATACTGTATATTATAGAATCAATGGTAAAACCAATATATCCCTCACTACGCAATGAATTTAAAATGGGTAAAATAAAAACATAATTTTTAGGTGTTGGGTAGGCAACTCATTAAACCAGTAGCAGTACCGTGCATCCAAAACATATCTGGTTATTGCACTGAAAACGTTATAGATATAAAACATGATGGTAATGAATAGAACATATTGAAAAAATATCAGGCTGTGACATATTTCACATTCATTAGTTTCTTTTATTTATTTATATTATTACTCTTTTTAAAAAATTACAAAATTAATGACATAATATTATGATTCTCTTGATACTAATTTTAATAACAGTCTCTCAGATTTAATAATCATTAAAAATAAAAAGCCATTGCATACCATTAATGCACCGAAAAGAAAGTTATACATAGTATAGGTTGATTCGATGCGAAAACCAGAACGTTCAGACATATCTGGTTATTGCAATAAACAGAATGAATAAATAGGTTTTTGATGTACATTGTTCAATACTTTAATTGGACACAATCACTTTGCGCTATAATTTTAGATTCTGAGTGTAGCGAAAAATTATTAATTTTACAAAGATGTTTATTTTTTTTTTATATATATATGAACACTTTTTCTACCAGAAAGCTTACTCCGATGTATAAAATGTAGACCCTTTTCTAAAAGGAAATCTGACTGGGGAAGTACTTTAAAATAGCCATTTTAATCAAGATAATCCGAAAATCCAAATTTTGAAATTCGGCCTTAAAAGTACGAGAATTTCAATTAAATTAAAATGTATAATTTGAACTAGTTTTTTAATTTTATGAAAAATACCTAAAAGAATCCAAAATCCCAAATTTGAATAAATTTTCGGAAATTCGAACTCCAGATGATCGAACTTCGGCTAATCCGGATTCTTTTCACCACTAATTGACGTACTTGTAATTAAATAATCATTAATAAACACATTTGGCTACCAATGTGTTTTCAACATAGGTAAATGTGTAGTACGCCAATTTAATATGTAAACATATATTCTAGAACACCACCTGCATGGTTTGAGAGCCTATTTAATTTCACTGCGAGTTTCCTTATGTCAATGACACGAATCAATAATAATGAAATATATATTTAAAGATGAATATGAATCTTAGATAGCCAATATATTGCCTCTTCATTGCCTTTGTGAAGACCCTTTTTTTACTCCTCTGGATCTTGTTTGAGGATATTCCTCCACAATATGCCTGATAGACTGTACCTGCCCGCAGTTACAATGAGGTGAGTTTTTTGTTCCCCATTTGTGTAGAAGGTATAATTGTATTTACCCTGCTCCGTATGTATTCTATTTAGAATGGTCAACGTAATCGAAACCGGGCCTCTTTGAATGGGGTTGCTTTTCACCAATAATGCCGAGAGGTCTTGCAACGTGCGGCCGTCTGGTTTTTGCTGTTTGGCCTCGTGTTGTTAATTGTTTATATTCTGTTAATCTGATTTTGTTGTTTTGTTTGTTCATTGATTATTTTTAATTTGTTTTCATCGATATACCTATTTTATGACACGAGAAAAAAAAACACAAGTCAATGACAAGTATACGACACGATAAAAATCAATTAATTTTTCAACAAATAATTATGAGTTTGAAAAACAAACACAAAATTATGTATTATTTATAACTATAATTACATAATTACACTTTAATCGTTTTTAGTAACAATGTTTATATTTAACCGAATTTAATATCAAAATTATAAGTAGATATATTACCGATCATTGTTATTCGTTATCATTATATAAATAATAATACAATAACAATAATAACAATACAAATTACTTAAAATACATATTATAATCGCAAAACTATAGCGAAATAAAATAATAATATAAACATAGTCATTTAATACTGTGTACGGAGTCACGAGATTTAAAAAGTAATTTAAACAAATAATATGAAAACACATCATTATAATACTATTAAATTAGGTACTTAATGGTGATTCTAATATTATAATTTACACTATACTACACAGCAGTTTTTAGTCGTGTAGTGTGGTGTGTTCTTGTACAAACCAGGTTTTCATTTAACTCCACTTACATAACATACGTATATTATTGGTAATTTATCTCGAAACTAGATTAAATAGCTAAACTGATTTTAGTGTATTTTTGAATATTCTATGCGCAGGTGACCTAATTTCCGCGTATATTTGTAGTATCAATTGAAAACAAATATTTTGAAATTTAACCGTTGTTTTTGTTTTTTGTAAACTGCTGCAGTACGTACGCGAATCTGTGTTACATCGCATGTGTAAGGTAACTAGAAAATCGTATATAATGTATTAAACGAATAAAACTGTTTTATAAGCCATATATCGGACATCCGTTGTACAACTTATAATAAAATTTGTTTTTTTTTTTAAGCAAAAATATGAGAGACTATAATTATTAGAAAATACCAATAAACTACACTGGAAAAAAAAAAATTAAACAAAATATGATATTATATTTCATAGAACCACTGTAAGACGGGTTAAATTCATGTAACGTAATTAAGATAATAACCTAATATAAATCGACGTATTCGATTTTAGATCCATTTTATTTTCATCTTATAATATTTATTTTATTTGCCTATGCGGATACTTTAAAAGGATATAATACTCGCATGTGCTGTCTATCTTAGTCTTACAAATGTAAGACTAAGCCTAAATTGTACGACAGCGAATTGGCGTTCAGCGTAATTACGGGAAGAATATGGGGGATGGATGCCTCCTATAAGCCGTATTTACATAGTATACTGTTATTTTATACAAATTAGAAGTTCAAATGCAAATTTTAAAAACTATTATAAAATTAAAAAATTATAAATGTTTAATTGTATTGGTAGGTACCAAAATACTTATAGTTTGTTATTATACTAAGTAAGCAATATTCTAAATAGTTTATATCAAAATAATTTTAATTTTAATTTTATGGTAAAGTTCACTTTAAGCTTTACATATTACGTATCCGAACGTAATTAGGACCTTGTGATTTTAAAAACTCAGACGTGCCACTTAATAGAAAACTTCCGAGCCGGTTTATGAGTTATTAAATGTTAGTAAGGAGCGTGGGGTAATGTGGGACTAAACGTCCATGCGATTGCCATAAAGATTTATTTTGGTATCATTCCCCTCCTTAAAAGATTCTCAATTACGCCACTGCACTGGAGACAACATGGTGCTGTTTAAGGATCCTCATTTTTAATTGTTAATACTTCACATACTTATACCCTGCTCAAAAAGTAAAACAAAATCGAAAAACCCTACATGGCTGTAGAGATAATGTTTGATTTACGAATTAGTTTGATGATAAGTCAAAATTCAGAATAATATTACTTTATGTACTTCATAATTATTGTGTGTCTTTAAAAAGATACGTATCGCTTTCATTGTTCGTTAGGATTATAAATAACACACAGTAAAATACGTCTCGCTCTGCTGTTTAATAATTTTTTCTTCTGTCTGGTATTATTTTGCCGTTTTTGTTTAAAACACCAAATATTGAAATATACTAATTTTTACCCAGGGCGCCATCCTTTGATTTGAAAGCGTTCGTTTCATCGGCTAATGAACACGAACCCGTATGCGTTCACATTTTTAGAGAATGTTCCAAACACTGTCCAAGATATAATCGAAATTCGATGGACATAGCCGTATAGGTACACAAAAATTATTTATCTAACAACTATAACACGTATTATATAACTTTATAAGGTATTATTATAGATAAATATTTATAACGTGTTATTTTTCTAGATCATTCATTGTGTTATTCAACAAATAGGTACCTATATATTTCAACATTATTATCTGTATTATAATATGTTATGTTCAAGTGCCAAGATTAATATATTATTATGGTTCGTTATAGATAATCGATTATATTAGACTGCATTATACAAAAACGAATCCAACACATGCATTTTTAAATTGGTAAACTGTACATGTATTGTGTATTCGTCTGCTTTACATAACTGTAATAGTTATATTTATGTAGTTTGACTTGCCTAATATAAATTACTGCAGTATAGTCATCAGTGTTCGTCAGTTTACGCGGGACTTTGAGAACAGTACATAAATGAAGAATTAACAGGAGCGTTAATTATGTTATGACGGTTAAGCTAGGTTACATAGATCATACCCAGTATCCACTTAATACTCTTACCCGGTTAAACCAATATTTGAATTTGTTCATTGAGATTCTGAGTGTAGCGTGAAAGCCACACAGAATAATATTATAAATCATTCATCTCTCAATCAAAAACGTGATATTATAATAATCGAATGTCCTAAATACACTGATGCACGTAAAATCTTTAAGAATCCAACTTAAATACAATCTAAAGTTCTCAATGAAAACAATGGTGACATTTTTAAGCAATTTAGCGATTCATGCACACATTAGTAAAAACGCTGGGGAATAGCCAGCATTTTTACAAACCAAAAAAGTGTTTTCCAAAGAAAAAAAAAAAGACATTAGTAAAACAACTAAAAACTTCTTCGCTAAACTCAGAATTTAAAAAGAAAAAAACATATTTAATTTATACAAATTTAAGTACTTATTAGTGCAGGTATATAATTATTATTAATGAATAATTATTATTAATAAATGCGCATTTGCATAAATTGCTTTTATACCTGTACAGTCATACAGAGTTCCCTATTTACTATGAACTTGGGATTTTCTCGGAAAGTTAAAATTGAATTTGAATTCTGTTTTTTTCAACCGTTAAGGAATCGCTTAGGAACCAATTTATCATTTAAAAATAGATTTAAGGTTAATTACCCTTCCCTACTCCTCCGGTTTAAATTTCAAACTGTCATAAACAATATAAATAAAATACAAATATTGTGTGTTTGAATGAGGGGGAAAGGACTTCCTAATATTTTATAATCAAAAGTGTATACTCATTTAAAGTAAAAGTATTAGGGGTGACAAATTGAAAAAAGTGTTCAAATAAAGTTTAAACGATCCTATAATGATTGAAAAAAATAAACATAAATCAAAACCTTCGAGAAAACCACTGGTTCATAATACATGGACTGTTATTATTATATGTTTGAAATTGGAATTTTATTCCGTAGATTAAATTGTAATAAATCCAAGGCCAGAGTCTGGCCTTGGAAAATAAAATATTGTGTGTCCTTCGATATATCGACTTATATCTATATCATATTAGTAGGTAATTCGTGAGTTTTTGTTTTTGGAATACGTTTTAACTTTGAAAAATATTTTTTAAAAGTATGATATTTATATAGTAAACGGTTTAAGTAACCTAATAAATACCAACTATAGGAAAATATTTTGCACATTTAAAATTGATTGCAACAAATTAAACGTTTCTGGCGTAATTTATTCGCGATTAAATTTAAATAAAAAATAGTTTAGAATACCTGCAATCCTGCATAGTATATATACGCAGATTTGAAAAATGCAATACCAAACACTTTTGTTCTGTTCAACATTTAATTTTTCTTCTTTCGTAATAATTACTATGCCTTATAATTTGTATATTGTTTTTACAACCATGTATTAAAATTTGTTTTATAAAATCTAAAATAGCTAATTTATTAATTAATTTTGAAATAAAATGTTGATGATACCAATGTATATACTAATAATAAGTCGTTAGTTTCTGAATTGTTTTAAAGTTTACGATAATTTAAATTCTTTTTATCGTTACTGCTAAATAATATTAATCGGCTTATCAATTTGTCTATGAAAAATATTTGTACAAATTAATTTTATAATGTTCAAAAGTTGTAAGAAATTAACCAATCATTATTAGTAAACATTTTTTTGGAACCCCAAAATTTTGTTTTATAATATATGTATTAATTGTGGTAGACTAAAAAAAAAAGAAAGAGCTGATACTAAAAAGGTATGAGCCTGCCTTCGGATGGGAATCCGAAAGTCTGGATTTTTCAGAAAAATGCCATTTAAGCCCTTTCAAATCTTATAAATATTAAATATTATTACAATACAAAGCTGTATTTCAAGTTAAATATTTGGATAAAAATTAAAAAAAAAAAAATCTCTTAACTTTAATTATAAAATGCTTTCGAATTTCGGATTCCGGATTTTCGGATTTCAACAAATCCGAAATCCAAAAGCAATTTCATTTATTGGTATTGTGTTTTATTTCAACATTTTCATAAAAAATATTTTACTCAGGTACAAAACTTTGTACTGCAAAAATATTTAACATTTATATGATTCTTAAATAACTTAAATTACTGTTTTTTTGTGAAAATCTGGATTTTCAAATTCCTATCACTAGTACCTGCACTGTTGTATATGAGAAGTTGAAATGCTAGGATATATAAAATTATTTAATTTAAATCTATAAGCAATGATAAACCATTGTTAATAAAAAACGACATAGAATTCGGTTGTACATGTCTTGAAACGCCGTGATATTTACTATTTTCGTGAAAATTTGATATTAAAATTCTTATAAAAAAAATACATTAAACTCAATTTTCTTTTACCTCAAAGTCCGACTTATAATAAATGTCCTGTTGAATTTTCAAGCACATCTGTTTGATCTAATAATTTTATCTACGGAGTACCTACCGAATAAAAATTACGTTAAAAAAACTAGCAAAATTAAAACATCTATAAATAATTAAAATATGGCTAAAATATTTTGAAAATATTACCATACTTATGAAAAGCAAAACCAAAATAAATCAAACCAGTATTTTCATACATTTTTCCGTTATTTCTATGTTTTTGTCTGGTTTTTCCCGATTATTATAAAAACTACTTGGAAAAATAAAAAAACCAATTACTTATTCATTATCGATATTAAAAACGCGACAAAATAGGTCTTTTTTGTTTTTCTATTGGAGGAATATTTCTGGTAGAAAACATCGTGCGTTCAAATTTAAAATAATTAAATCGCACGCCGTTAATTTGTTCGTTTTTCATATTATTTCATAATTTTCCGAATTTTCGAATTATTACGAAAACTACTTGGAAATTAAAAAAAAAACGGCTTTCTACTCAAGCAACTATAACCGCAATTCAACAAAAAGGGTCTCTTGTCATTTTTCTGTAGGTGTAAACTTTCCGTTGGAAAACATTGTTTGTAAAAATTAAAAACAATGAAATCGATAACGTCACGCCGTGGCTTGCCGTAAATATTGGCCGGGTAATTTTTTTCCGATTTCGCCCAATTATTATGAAAACCCCTTGGGTCTCCTCAATGCACTAGCGATATAAAATTTTTTTTTGTAAAGGTACTCTATAGTTGATATATCGAATCAAGATTTCTGGTAGTAAAGTTGCTCATAAACAAAAAAAAAAAATAGGAAAAAAAAGCTGCCCTAGGATAATAATAACGGGTGCAGCCACTGTTATAGGTAATTTCATTCATATCTGTAAGCAACGAAAACCCATTGTTAACGAAAAAACGATTCAGAGCGGAGTTCGGTTGATAGTGTTATTTCGTCAACAAATATATTATGTCATATTATGGTAAAATAATTATATATGCATTATATTATATTTTCTTTGATAATATTTGTTTAATATATTGTACATATTTTTCCGTTTTTCCTCAGTTTTTTCTATTTGCTGAGAGAACTCTTGGGAAAATCAAAAAATGACCTCATTAGTAAGTAAGAAGAAAGTAACTCCGCAGTCCGATCTCTTTACAGACAAAGTGCTATCATTGAGAATCGAAGCAAAATTGCTGGTAGTAAAATTGTCTGCAAAAAAAAAAAAAGTATACATCATTGTAAAACTATAAGATTCTTCGCTCCACTCAGAATCAAAAATACACACATCGCAGTAAAAACCGATTGATTCCTGGCTACTGCCCGAATCTCAAAAAAAAAAACAAAAACAAACTTAAAAAATAATATCGAACGGAATAAAATTGATTGCGTTTGTCGGAGATCTGGAAATATTTCGACTTTTGATCGATAAAATATTATATTTCTTAGAAAATGTTATATGCTCGATTAGAGTACGCCGTCGCGCTGTTGACATTGGTCTCGAAATCATAGTTCCCGTTATTATTACTATAGCGGTTATTTGAATAACGTATTTGTTCTTGAGACTTGTGCGGACGTCGTCGTTTCCCCCAGCGCGCTCAGATAAGATAACGGACGTGTTTTACGAGCTATGCGCGGATTAATGTTTGAAAATGCGAGTGTACCTATCGCCAAACATTATTGTTATTACAGTGTATCACGGTATTATGCCGTATCGCACTATAGTAATATTGATTTATCATGTGACGCGACATGTCGAGTGTCTCAACGATTCTGTTTTCACTGCTTTTGTTGTATAGCTTTCCGGTCACGCCGCCGCCACCGCCGCCGCCGGTCACTCTCGCGATATTTCGAGGAGACCCGCCGCAAGCGTCGCGCCGAACCGCGCAGTGTTCGCGTACATGACCGGCGACCGTCATCGTCACCATGGTCGACAACAACGGATTCGTAAACATCAACTTGGGCGTAAGTATATATGATATTATACACATAAATACGGGTTGTTTTTTTTTTTTTTTAAATTTTATTTAGTTTTACGCGATCGAAATCGTCTCGGTTGCAAAGTCGCGATTAGTGAGAGAGAAAAACAATTCTACGTTGAATTTAGTAGTTTTTAAACGCTTCAAGTTCGAATTCTAATGAAATATGTTTCGATAATAATGCGAAACATGTACCGTCCTATCAGTGGCGGATTCTAGAGTTATTCAAAGGGGGGGAGGGCAATTGTTCTTTGCTTTTAGTGTTTTTACAATTATTTTAACTATTGTTATTCATTAAGTAATTAATATTATGATAAGTTGGTCAAATCCGTAGACAATATTTTTGTTATCTATGATCAAACCGGGTCAAGGTTTCTGGTGTCATCATTTAGTTTTAGCGGTACTGATTTCTAGTTTCAAGATAAATAGAGATAAGTACCTATACCAGTGGTTAGGATTTGTATTAAAATATTATATTTTACAAACATAAAAGAGCCCGATTTCCGATTTCCGAGTCTATTAACACAATTTGTATAGTTGTAACGCCACATTTTTAATGAGCAGGGCCGGATCTAACATTTTTTTTTACCCGGAGCAAAATATGAAATTGGCGTCCTTTTTAGATTCTGAGTGAAGCAAGAAATGTATTCATTTTACAATGATATTTATTTAAATTTTTTTTTTTTAACCCGGGTGCGTACGTTACGCAATACGGCGAGATTTTCGAATAAATTCGACAATACCATTTACCTTAGTGCGCCGTCTAAATACTTTTCCAGCTGTACGATTGATTGTATTATCATCATTGTTTTAGATTCTGAGTGGAGCGATGAATGTTTTGGTTTTATGATGATGTTTATTATTTTTTTTATATGTGAACAACTTTTCTACCAGAAATCTTGCTCCGATTTATAAGCGTGGCACTTTTTTTGTAAGGAAATGTGACTAGAGTGTAATTTTAAGGGAGGTCGTTTTTTTGATTTTTCCGTGAGTTTTCCCAATAAATAGAAAAAAAAAACGAAGAAAAAACTGAGAAACATCAGAAAAATCTAAAAATGTATAGTAAAATATTACGGTCTGTGCGATTAAAAATAAAAATAATATTACCACTATAGGTAATAGAGTACGGATTTTGAATGCATATTTGTTACGATTTTAACGTAGAACAATACATTATTTACATGCACATAATTTCAAAAATGTTTTTTATTTTGAATTTACTTAAATAATTATTAGATTATTAGCCAACAAGGCTTATTTTAATTTACATTGAAAACTCCTTTAACAAACACCTCCTATTAGTGGACTTTTTTTGGGGGAACAAGGACGTTTTCATTACTTTTCAACCGGAAAACCTCCGAATAGCGGACTCTCCAAATAGCGGATACTATTTTAATCATCATAATTTAAAAATAATGACAAAATGACGGTATCAAAACGTATTCATATTCTTATATGTACTCTCGTATAATAATGCAATTACTATGACAAACTCGTTACATGGAACGATAAGATTACGGCGAATTCGGTTATCGGTGAAACGGTTAGGAGTATAAAAAAAATCAATGGTTCGTGGGTTACATTTTATTAATTAGTACTGGTTTTCGACTCGATGGTACGTTAAAACGAAAGCGGTTGTCGCTTCGTGAAAAATGGAAATTTTAGACTTCCGTAAACAACAATGGAAACGCACAATCGCAGAAAATTTCGGAATCCAAGAGTGTCCGCTATTCAAAGGTATATATATATATATATTTAGATTTTAAGTATATATATATATATATTTAGATTCTAAGTAGAGCGAAGAAGCTTATGGCTTTACAATGATGCTTATTTTTATTTTATCTGTGAACAAATTTTCAACCAGAAATTTTGCTCAGATTTATTATAATAGCACTTTTTCTAAAAGAAAATCTGACTGGAGAGGTACTTAGGAAAGGTCATTTCCTCACTTGATTTCCCAATAAATGAGACAATATTAAATACGTATTATTAAAATATACATATGTATATACAGGTAATGCTTATTAAATTATTTTACCATAATATGACATAAATGCTGTTGACGCTATTCAGCGGTTAGCATCACTATCAACTGAACACCGCTCAGAATCGGTTTTTGTAAGTAATTGTTTATCTTTACCATCAGGTATGCATACCTACATTTAGGTATCCTACCTTTCCAACTTCTCATCTACCTACAACAGTGGCTGCACCCGTCCCCATTATCCTAGGACAGCTTTTCTTATATGTATTTCGTTTGTGTTTTTAGTCGAACGAAATGGCTTCAACGCAGATCGTTGACACCGACGAGAAACAAGACTCTAAAAGCGCCGAAGGGCTGTCGATTACTTACGGTATTGACGATAATCCGCCGTGGTATTTATGCATTTTCATGGCACTACAAGTATGTGTAAACAACTATTTAACAATTCATGTACTTTTGTACGCGTTTCAACAACAAAATTAAAACTATTTGATGACTGCAAACAGAGTCAAGTTATAATATTATCGATTTGAAATTATTTAAAAAATTATGTTATTATACTCCTACGTTATATATTATTATTAGTGCACGGGCCAAGTGATAATTTTGAAGATGAATGAAAACCAGAATATAATTATCATAAATAACTGCTGTAAACAATGAACTCCAAAACACTATATTTGTAATTTATATTATTGTCCAGGGACGTACACAGTATACAATTTAGGGAAGGTTCACAAGTATAAAATTTAAACACTTTGAACTTGAGAACTACTATTTAATGCATTTTTGAAAAACAAATAAGGTCTTACCGTCGATAAGAAAAAAATAAATTTTGATAAAATTATTAAACTCTTGTGAACTTGGAAGCGCAACAATTAGCTGACATCAATCCAACCCATCGAACAAAAGTTTTTGGTGAATTGTCAGACAACTTTTAAAATGTGTTGGACTTTAATTTCGACAGTTGGTCAAGTTGAATTTTTGTTTTGTCAAGTTTCCGCTAGCAACGTAACTATTGGTTTGGATTGTTTTTAGATCAGAATCTTAAGGTGAATTTACCAGCGCAAAGCTCAACTTGGCTCTCTGTCGAAAATAAAGTTCAACAAATTTTAAAAGTCATCCAACAACGCTAAAAAATGTACCAACTTATTTATTGGATTTACTGGATGGGTTAGATCGATGTCTGCTAATTTCGTGCTAATGTTCACAAGGGTAGTTATTAGCCGTCAAAACGTAAAAAATTGCATAAAAACATTTTTTTCTAGGATTATTTCAGGTTGATGTATCAATATTCAACAATTCGTAAGTTTTTATCTTTCACTGCTAATAATAAATTTGTAAATATTGATTTTTTTCCTATCAACTATAGAACTTTATTTGTTCCGTATTACATTCTGGCGATTTACCTTTGTACCACTTTTTAATCAGCGGTATTTTAAACCATAGAATAAATAAATACAATTTGTTTTATTCACCTAAACCCGCTGCTTGCGAATCGGACATTTTAATTTTTTCGTGAAATAAAATTCGAAAGTATTGTTACACCTGAACACAGTACATTTTCCAAATCAGAATCGTCATACATACCCGTGTTTCTCAGCTCATCATCAATATATACTATATAGTATATATATATTCTGTTTATATTCCACAGCATTATCTTACGATGATCGGAGCAATCGTCTCGATCCCGTTTATCCTTACACCAGCCCTGTGTATGCGGGAAGACGATCCTGCAAGAGGTCATATCATATCGACCATGATATTCGTGACAGCCATAGTGACGTTTGCACAAGTCACGTTTGGATGCAGGTATGATTTTCGAAGGTTTTTTTTTTTTAATTTGAGTTAAACACAGTAAAAGTATAACGATACGAATGTGCTTAATCATTTTTTAAAAAGGTAATATATCAGAAGAACCAGGAAAATTTAATATTCCGTGATCTTATTATAATAACTATAACGATCGGCAAAATATTTTTCCGGCTTTCCCGAGAGAATAAACCGTGGATAACAATTATATGTTAGTGCGATACCAATATTTATATACGAGTATATAGTATAAATATCAATACTACACGTGGATTTTTCAGAAAATGAAAAATTGTTTAATCTGCTTTTATTTGGAAAAAATTAATTTTTTTATTTTCATCTAATCTCAAAAAAAAAACCAAACTATTCACTTTACAAAATATTCAAAAAAGCCTTTTTTTAAAAGATATTATTCTAAAAAATGGAATGTATCATGCATTAATATCCGATCCACAGTTTTTTAGTAACAGCGGTTTTGATTTCTAAATTTGTTTATTTATAACACAATAATTAAACTTTCCCTATCGCGTTACGCAGTATAGTTTCATTTCCCTTACCTACTATTGGTTAGATCTGAATGTATAAGACATGTAAATGTTTAGAATAATATATTTAACAATATATAGCTATATTGAAAATGTTGTAAAATGCATAATAAAAAAGTAATTTTTTTTCATAAATTGTCTCTAAATAGATGTCTCTCTCAAAGAAAAACGGATTGAAATAATTTAAAACAAAAATTGAATTTTGACAACTCTATAAAAATCCATAGAATACGGTGGAACTCCCGTGGGTATACATATTATAGTCTTAATCTTAAACGCAACTGGCATCTATTAATATTCAACTGCATAAATAAAAACTGAGTTGATACTGATAATGGGTATGCCATTGTTGTAGATGGGAAGTTGGAATGGTGTGTACATAAAGTTAGTTAATTTGTAAATATAATCAACGATAAGCCATTGTTAGCAGATTTGAAAAACGATATGGAGTAAAGTACGATTAGACATATTTTGAAATACCGTAATTAAAAACAAAAAACACACACACAAATCATAGTAAAACCGACGGATCTCCCTCGGTCCATTCGGAATGTAAAAAAATCAGTGTTTATGTACAGTAAAACTATACGAAAATTTAAAACTGTTGTTAGCTTTATTGTTATTCTTGTGAATGTTTTTTTTTAATCTGTTTATAATTATTTTTGTTTGTTTTTTTTTTTTTTTAAATAAACCAACCCTTATTTGATGTATTATTCGATTTTCAGTAATTTTATCCGAGTCTGTGAGGATTGGGGGAGTAAAATACGTCTCTAAATCCCCTCAAATATCTACGCTACCAACGAAACTCAAAAACAAGGGCCGCGCTAGATATTTTTTTCGTGGTTATCTAAACATTCAGTATACTTACGTAATTGTAGTGTTATTCAGATTAAATTCACGGCAAAGGATTATGTTCGATGATCATAATATTTTATTGATGCTTGTGTAACATGTCATATCGTTAAAATAATTATATACACACGTGATTAATATTTTTTCCGCTCGATAAGGCAACACATATATGGATAATTAGACATTCATTAATGTATGACAAAACTAGAATGAAATACATTGCTCTACACAAATAACATACATTATAATTTATAATAAATTAATAAACAAATACATTTATTAATACAAAATTTAGTAACGTATATTGGCTATATTTATGTTCTCTTTTGCCCAGTATTGAGTTGCATTTACGGATTTAGATTCTGAGTGGAGCGAAGAAGCTTATGGTTTTACAATGATATTTATTTTTTTATTTTTTCTGTGGACAACTTTTCTACCAGAAATCTTGCTCCAAAGTATAGCACCTCTTCTGAAAGGAAATCGGACTAGGGAAGAACTTTAAAGAAGTCATTTTTTGATTTTCTCAGAAATTTTCTTAGAATAATGTCAAGAACCGAAAAAAAAACGAAGAAAAAACGGGAAAATTTACGAAACAATAAGTATTACTAATTAGTAAAAAAATATTATGGCCTTTTTTTAACTGTGAACAACTTTTCTCCTAGCGATTTTACTCTGATTTACAATAATAACAATTTTTCTTAAAATAAATCTGATTGGAGAGGTACTTGAGAGAGGTAATTTTTTGATTTTCCCAGGACTTTTCCCAATAAATGAGAAAAACGGAAATATAGAAACAATATCAAACAAATATTATTATAGAAAATATATAATTATTTTACCATAATATTGCATATATATTGTTGACAAAGCAACACTATTAACTGAACTCCGCTCGGAATCATTTTTTCGGCAATGGTTAACCGTTGCTTACAGGTATACATTAAAATACCTACGAGAGTGGCTGTACCCGTACCTATTATCCAAGGACAGCTTATTTGGTTGCTTGTCATCAGACAAGACGCATTTAATTTCTGCACACATTTGATTTATATAATCCATTTTCGAGTATCGTTTGAAAGCAATATTTACAAAATTACTGTTTGTTTGTACTCAAAACAATACCTATATCATTGTTATTGTGTTTCTTTGATTCTCTTAATAACTAAAAGTTTTATACAGCACGTTTGAATATACAATTTAATATTCAGAAATCCCAAACGATCGATTAAGCAAGTTGGTACATATAGATAATACCCGTATATACTAACTGAAATTGAACGATTTCAATAAAATGTGTCTAAGACTTGTGAGTTTGCGAAACTGCCGGTTATAAGTTTGTAATTTGTCATATTATAGACTACCAATCGTGCAAGGAGGAACGATTTCGTTTTTAGTGCCGACGTTAGCGATATTGAAACTACCGCAATGGAGGTGTCCATCCGCGGACATCATCAGCAAAATGAGCGCCGGAGAACAAGAAGAACTTTGGCAAGTGCGGATGAGAGAACTTTCGGGCGCTATAGCCGTATCAGCTCTATTTCAGGTGTTCATCGGATTTTCCGGTAAGTGCGATTTTTTCACTATCTATTTAGTTAAGTCGTGTCGTAATCTTGTTATCAATTTTAACTGTCTACTTTAAACAATTCACTTAAACGGTATACAATTATTTTTGACGTTACAGGTTTGATCGGAAAACTAGTGAAATACGTGACACCGCTAACTATCGTGCCGACCGTGTCATTGGTTGGCCTGTCGTTGTTTGAGAACGCGGGCGAGTCGGCTTCTAAGCACTGGGGCATATCGATGGGGTATACACACTACGAAAAATATTCTATGACTATCATTGTTATTATTATTATACGATTATCATCCCACAGAACGATTATTCTGCTGACGCTTTTCTCACAGTTTCTGACGGACGTCAAGTGCCCGGTCCCGTCTTACAGTAAAACTCGCGGATTTTCCATCGTCAAGTTTAACGTCTTCCAACTGTTCCCGGTAAATGGTCACGCCGTCGATTTCACGATAGTTATATCTGAGGCCGGTCGGGGTAGACCACGATAATATAAATCCCGGTGCAATAAACGGCCGAGGAAATAGTCTCGGAAAAACATACGGTTTTTTCTAAAAGCGAATACGCGTGGAACAAACTTATATGTTTATGAGTAGTAAAATTAAACGAGAACTTTTTTATCCGGTGTTTAACGGCCGGTCGACAGTGATGGATATAGTTCCATTTAAATATCATTTCATACGCGGTTCTCATATAAAACCGTCTCTCATTAATTATTAACAGGTCCTACTGACCATAATGATCATGTGGATTTTGTGCGGGATACTCACGATCACCGACTACTTCCCGGTCGGTCATCCGGCTAGGACGGACGTTAAAATCAGGATCATAGAAGATTCGTCGTGGTTCCGAGTTCCGTATCCCGGTAATATATAATGTCAGATTGTATTTAATATAGATTATAGGTTATAAATGAATATGTTTCTAAATGTGAAACAATGAAATATAGCAAAATTGAGATACCTAAATGAGTTTGGTATATTTCGAGAAAATGAGGATAAAGGCAAAGGGATTTTTTGTTGAATATTGCGTAAAAAAAGGAAATTAGTTTATAAAATCTAATATTCATTTGTTAAATAATAATATATTTTCTATCGTGTATATAGGTAGTTTACTAGGTTCCCTAATTGATGAAAAAAATTATTATTGTCGTTTCTTATAAAAAAAATCTATACTCTGTATAAATATGTACCATTTTTTCAATGGCGAACGGATTGATACTATCAGTAAACAAATTGACCTATAAGGTCTTTCACGAAATGTTTATTCACCGAAATAATCACATTAAGGCATCTGATTCTATACCTTATATTGTAGATAAAATGCTTGTGATAGATAGTAAGTATGGGGTGTGAAAAGTGGAAATACGAGATACTAGTCCGACTTTTGCAAGATAATGGCAAAGAATGTGATGTTGTTTTTCACTTTTAATTCCAATTTTACAGGTCAATGGGGTTGGCCGACCGTAAGCGTAGCCGGTGTCGTAGGAATGTTGGCGGGCGTACTGGCTTGCACCGTCGAATCCATAAGTTACTATCCGACGACGGCGAAAATGTGTGGTGTGTATACTATTATTGTATTGTGTGTATTTTTTTTTTTTTTTTTTTTGCCCACAATCGGGTACATTTGTTTTATAGAAAGTTACGCGTTAACAAATTATGTTACTATACCTACAGCTCATAGCTGCCGTTAGCCTGAACATTTGCCCAGGTCAGATTAAATGTGATTAAAAAAATAATATACATACCTCCACGTTTATAGGTCTTATAAGTATACGGAGTGGTGTATTGGAGGGTATTTGTCAATCATAGCGTATACCTTTTTGAAAAATAGACCTACGTAGGTATACGAAGGTATACTGATTAATGATAACTGAAATATCGATAGTAATATATTTTCATCGTTGTTGTGCCGGTCGCCAGAAACATATTTTTTTTTAAATAATTGTTTTCAGATAAAAAATGTAATACATACAAATGTACATCATATCCTTAGTCTATGCACAGAATTATGATTGACAAGCCAATGTGAGGGTCGATCGAAACGTTTGGTCGTTTGGACTAGAAATTTGTGGAAAATATTATAATACAATAATCAAAAAATACCTATTTTAGTTTTATAATTTCATTGTATAATACGAAGTTATAATTTGTATTTATTGCGTGAGTATTTGAAGAATAGTTAATGTAGAAACAACTAAAATAATGTATTTAAAGTAAAAAAAAAAATAAAGATAATAGTTCATATTTTCATATTTTTAGGACGTAGCGAGAACATTTTTTTTTCTCATAAAATATCATTTAAAAGTGCGTATACCTAAAAATAATTTGCCAATATACCACTGGGTATACCTCTAAATCTTGTGGTTACTTGAAAATACACTTATTGCAATTTCAATAATATTGATTTTGTTCGAGTAAAACGAGGTTTTTCGCGTTCAAATAACGTCTGACTTAGCGCGAAAAAATCATTAAATGTTTGTTCTAATAAACGATTGTTTAGTTCGTGAAATTTGTCGGTAATATGAATTATGATTTGTGTAAATTCACAGGAGCTCCTCCGCCGCCCGTGCACGCGATCAACAGAGGGATTGGTTTCGAAGGTCTCGGGACAGTGCTCGCCGGCCTTTGGGGCAGCGGAAACGGAACAAACACTTTCGGAGAAAACGTCGGAGCGATCGGCGTGACCAAGGTAACCAAGGCTCCGGCGACATTTCGGTTAATGGGTGAACGGTCGATATGTTTTCAATAGTGTAATGATAGGCAGTCAATTGCCAAATTTAATTTAGATATTTATTGCGTAATTCAATGAAAATTATGCATCACCACGAAAAAAATGTGTCAATCATGTGCACCAAATTAATGACAGATAATTTCTTAAGAAATAATAAAATACTTTGTAATAATTAATTTTAATGTAAAATATTAATTTTTTTTTTCTTTTCGTTTTCTGCTAAAATGTTTAATTTTTAAATAAAGACAATTGACTTTTGGTTTTTGCATATTTTGTGGGATATTTTAATACTTTTGAGTGCATATAAATCCGTGCTCTAAAGTCATAATATAGGTGCATGCATTATATAAGGATTTCTATAAGTGTATTCGAAAATAAGAAATGCATAGGGTGGGTGGTATACAAAAAACATTGCTCTTTTTGCAAACATAGTTCAATGCGTCACAAGTAACTATTATGCACCGTCTGTTGCTTTTTTTTTTTATTATTATTATTGGGTTAATAATATGATGGGTTCACTACAGAAATGTTTGCTACAAATAATAAGTTCCAAAAATAATTTAATGAAGAAGTAATTTCTTTCATTACGTATTGTATATTTATAGGAACACAAAAACTTCCTGCACATACAAAAATATGCATTTTTCTTCAAATTGCTATACTTTATATACGTAATGAAAAAAAAATTGTCATTAATTGTTTTATTCAGATCGGCAGTAGGCGCGTAATACAGTACGCCAGTGCACTGATGTTGATTCAAGGCGTCGTCAATAAATTCGGAGCCGTGTTCATTATTATTCCCGAACCGATCGTAGGAGGAATGTTTTGTATTATGTTCGGGATGATATGCGCATTTGGTAATATTTCAAATTTGGATTTTATTGAATAATTAAAATACTTATAAATATTAATTATAATATGTACGAGATTTAATTTTAAAATTATAGAATATATTACTCACTCCTGACACAAAACAATGACTCAGTATACATATAAAAATAATGTAGTTTTTACTACTACTTTGAAGACCAATTCAATATTTTATTATATTTTAATTCGGCTTTGTTATTGTGGTTTTACAGGTTTATCAGCTCTACAGTACGTTCAATTGAACTCTTCGAGAAATTTATATATTATTGGATTTTCAATGTTTTTCTCGTTGGTGTGTATGTTATAATATCTATACCGGGCGATACTTTTATCGTTAAAAACTCATTATCTTAGAGAGTATTAACTTTTTTCGGAATCTGTTTCATAGAAAATCTAAGAAACAAGCAGCTCTACAATTTTACATTTACATTATTTTTTGTCACCTGTATTTTCGGGAGTGAAACGACTACCTAGTTTGATTTTCAAATAGCAACCTATATTAAAATAATCCATAAATAGACGGAGTATTAGTTAAAATAAATGTTGGTGTTGACATTTTTAATTTCCGTCAATCAGTTGACGTAAGTCGTTTCATCTCCGAAAATAAGGGTGAAAAAAATATGTAACATTTTAGAACTATTTGTTTCTTACAAGTTTTCAAAAATATTCAATACTTTTTAAAATAATGACTGTTTAAAAATCCCTCGGTATATTACGTTAAGACCTAAAAATCCAAGGTTAGATTTTCAAATACGTTCTTATATTGGATTTACGGTTTCTGATGCACTGCAGGTATTGCCGAAATGGCTGATCGCCCATCCGAACGTAATTCAAACGGGAAACGAAATACTGGACAGCGTGTTGACGGTCATATGCAGCACTAGTATTTTGGTCGGAGGGCTGCTCGGCTGCTTTTTAGATAATACCATTCCAGGTATTGTAATAAAATATTATAAAGACATACCGCATAACAAACCATCATTATAGAGAATGTTTGTTTTTGTGCCGTATCAGGTACTCCGGAGGAAAGGGGTCTTATCGCTTGGGGCAAACAAATGGACCTCACAAACGATCCGACAACGGGCGACGAATCGAGTACCTTCGATTTCCCCGTTGGCATGGCACTTTTAAGAAAGTTAGTATGCGATTAAAAATAAAAAAATAATATTACCACTATAATGGAGCGGGAATTTGTTGCATGTTTATACGTGCATAATTTTAGAACGGTTTCCTATTTTTAATATTCCTGTAATCGGGTTAAGCTTACTTAAATAATTACTAGTATTGTTGGCTTATTTTAATTTACAGTAAAACCCCCACTGAAGGGCTCCGCACCTTACTACCATATCATATTCAACAATAACACGCTATAAAGGAAATTAAATTTACTAGTGTGTGGAAAAATGAACTAAAGACAATTGTTCAGGTTTATAATAACCATTTGATTTAGTTGATAACAATAAAATTGTGATCTAAAATAATATTTTGTCATTTATTTATTCGAATTTATTATTTACGTGAATTCCCTATCTGGCATAAATTAAAATGTTTCATTGTGATAAACAATAGGGAACGCTCAGCCCATGGGGGGGGGGGCTTCGGACCCCACGCACCTCTTCCCGTAAAGCCGTAAACACGCCAATGACCTCAGTTGTATTAATTTATCGTTGCGCCTGCAGATAATACCATGTAGCACGTGATACTGTCAAATACGCATACGTGCATTGCAAAATAATACGTATACGTACGTAAGGCTCTACGATAAAAATATTATAATTTCGAGATAGTAACCGTGTGCCTCCTCAACAACCCGTTTTTCATATCCTTAATCGTTGTTTTCGCAGTATGTGTAAACCGCGCCGTGGGCAAAAAGTAATACGACTTTTCAAATCAAAACTCGTGTACAATATGTATATGACCCAAAAATTAAATTTCGTTAAAAAAAATAATAAAAAACTATAGGTATTTTAAATTTAATACAATTTAGTAGGTATATGATACGGGTATTCATGCCTAACGAATTTTTGGGCGCATTTTTTTAAAAATTATTTTGCCGACCGCTGTTAAAAATTGAGATTACGCGTCGGAGCAATGAGCGATATGCTATTAGAAATTAATAAACAATAAAACACTGTGTTGATAACGTTATTAATTTATTATTCGTTTGTATATATTTTTACAGAATGAAATGGACATATTCCGTTCCGTTTTTGCCGACGTACAAACCGAGGAGAGATTGAACAGCTCATATTTTCTTCTTGTGTGTATTACTAATAAATAATAATAATAATAATATTATATATTAGTATTTTAATGTAAAAACTAACTTTTTTCCCCGACTATAAAAAAAAACCTCAAAACTACGTGAAAACAAAACCTCCTTACTGCACTAAATAGACAATATTATCTATTAATAAACAAGTCACACTTGATGGTTGTAACAAGGTTTCTGGTAGAAAAATTGTTGATAGAAAAAAAAAATCTAAACCCTCAAAAAAAACCAGGCCACGATAATTGAATGGAAACTACGGTTCTGCCAACGTGACGTTATACTATAACGGTCATGGAGAGGAATTATACCTATTATAACTATGGACAATTAGTATAATATATGTTGATTCATGGATACATCGCTAGTGTTCGTAATTTCACAACAGTAATAATGATTCTGAGCAACAGTCAGTAATAACTACTAAAGTTAAATAGTATTAATCATTTTTTGATATCACGTAACCAAGAATAAACCGAATGATTTCAAAAAAAAAAAGGGCTGATACTGCTAATGAGAGTGCGCCACTGTTGTAGGTTAAAAGTTAGAAAGGTAAAATAAAATTATAAAATTATTTAATTTAAATACTCGTGAACAACGATAGACCCTTTATAACGAAATACGGCTCTGAGTGTAGTTCAGTTATACATGTTTTAAAATTCTATAGTATTTTCGGTTTTCGTCAAAATTTGATTTTATAATATGATTACAAAAATAACTACTACGTGGTGCTTTTTTTTTTTTTGCCCGGTAAGTTATTCAAAACTTCGAATTAAATGGTTCAAGCATTTATGGCGGTTATACCAAAACATTATATCCGCGAATGCCTACAAAATAAAAACTAGCTAAAGAAACTCATAAGTATAAAATTCCTATAAAAAGTTCAAAAATCGCCAAAATGTTTTTACCATTTTTATCACATCTAGAAAGTGATTTGCAAATTTCAAGGCAATTTATTTGAAGAAAAAAAAACGATTATCGAAATTTTCATAAACAAATTTTGCAATTATTGTGCAAATATATTAGTTAAACAGAGATTTTTTTTTTGTTTTTCCCCGTTGTTGAAAAAATTACAACAAATTTAAATACAAAGAAATTTTAAAAAGTACCTACTAACATAACCTCGCAGAAAAATATAAACTAAAATACAATTATTGTTACATATATAACACGAACTAGGTAAAGTATATACCTATAATATACCTATAGTTGAATGATTAGATAAAATGTTCAATGGAAAACACAATAAATTGACTACGAAAATCGTACGACAAAAAGTAGCTACAGTTTTGCCTAACTATTTATTTATATTGTCACTATATGCTGGAAACCAAATATTTCCGTGCAAGGACCAATTTATTACTGAAGACAGTAGGTATTGTAATATTTAAAAAAAAAAAAAAAAAAACATGATATCTATAGTATCTATACCTACAATGAAAAATTTAAATTTATGTATGCTACGATTTTGCCCAGAATAAAAACAGATTTGAAGACGTGGACTTTTTTGAAAAACAAAAAGAAAAAGCCATTGGTCATTTTGGGTTAAATCCTAAGCGTTCATAGTTATTATTTTATTTATTTATATTTATTATAAATATCGTCAGAAACATTTTTTTGCGGTTAAATTTTACATGTATTCAAATTCGGATTCGTGGTATTGTTAAGCGTAGTTAAAGCCGATGTTTTCGAACACTTAGATTTTTCGCAAAATTTAAAGAGTATACGTGGTGATAGCAACTTTGGTTTTTTTTAAAAAAAAAAAAAAAAAATGAGAACCTTTATGAAAAATTCCGTAAATAAACGGATTATTACTTTAAATAAATTTCGGTGTCAAAAATGTTGATCTCCGTCAACCCGTTAACGAAATGATTAACCTCGAATTACAAATTCGATAAACATTATAACAATACAAATTATTAACAATCGTAATCTAAAACATATTAATGCTGAGACTTTTAATTTTAGTATTTACATAGCTGCCTAATGAGACGCTATTCGAATTATCGCCATTATACGTTATATTATGTTTGTTTTCGATTCAAATTTAAAAACTGTGTGTATTAATTTAACATGATTCATTATATAATTGTGCTATAATTGTCAACGCCTATGTTTGTGAATCTGTAACGGTAACGCATTATGGTTTGGTTTCGATAAGAATCAGACAACTCGAATATTTGTGTGCTTTTTACAAGTTAATGATAATAATTAATAGTATCGATTGTATTGATCGTGGTGGTTCGATTGTTAATATTCTAATTTTTCAAAATAATTTGTTTTTTATTAAATCGCTTTCGTACGGATTTAAAAACGGCTCTCGGTTCCCTATCATAAATATTTATTGTTTTATCATACAATTCGTTCAAAATATGTTCACATAAAATATAAATGTAATTACCTCCACGCACCGATTTCATTTCGGAAAAGGTGCTACGCTTAAAAATCGGAACAAGATTTCTGGTAGAAAAGTTGCGCACAGATAAAAAAAAAAAAAAAAAATAATTAAATAAACACCTTTGTAAAACCATAAGCTTCTTCGCTTCACTTTGAATCTAAAATATTAATTCTATTAATGACAGACTTTAAATTTTCGTATCACATAAAATTAGGTAATTGGGTATTCTGAATAAATATTTAAATACTTTACAACATTAGTGTCCATCAAAATATCAATTTTTATGGCTGTACAATCGTCAATCCTGATGGGAATTAACTACCTATACGAATTTATACGACATTATTTTTTAAAAAAAGTACGCATATAGGTGTTATTTTACCTCTTAATTCTTATTATTTTTTTTTCGCCGTGAACTACAGTATAGTTTTCGTTGCGTATAAACTCGTCGTTTTACGGTTAGTTTCCGTAAAATTTATGTCACGGCACCCGAACCAGCAGAGTATGAATTCGAAAATATATTAAAATTTGTATCGCTTGTGCATTATACTTATTGCGATTTATAATTTATGAATGAAAATACTAGAATATCTGTCTATAAACATAAACAGTATATATTAAATCGAATACGAAAATAATTTTCACGGGCCGGGTCCGAGACTACTCATCCAGTCGGTTTTACAACAATGCTGATTATGTAACCATAATAATGAGGTAGTCGGATTCTTTCAAATATAATAATATTATGACAAAAACAATTTTTCACAAAACTAATAAAAAACAAAAAAAAAAAAAAAACATTACCACGTTCAATACCACAATCAACGCGTAGATACCGGTGTCGAACGTGTAGGTGAAAAACGGCGGACTACAGGAAGGTACTTCTTTAATTTTTTTTCTGTACACGAAAATAACGACTTGTAAACCCTAACTTGTTAATTGTTGGTAATTATTTGCTAATGGACGAGAAGGATTATTGATCTAATCGATTTTAGAAAAAGTGGGTGGCCATTTTCACGACAAAAAAAAATGTCAGTTCTCTATGGATTTTTTTTTAATCAATTTACAACAAAATACCAAAAGCAAAAATAAAACAACTAGAATGTCATAAACTTTGCCATACTTCCTACGTTTTCCCCCGAATATTACGAAAACCCCTGGAAATAAAACAAAATTCTTTTATGCACCGACAAGATCCAAAATACCTACAACAAAAATATGCACTCGTCATTTTTTTCGATTGGAGCAAGTATTCTATTCGAAAATTTGTTTAGTCAGAAAACAAAAACATGTTGGATATTTTCGGAAAATCCAATATCTCGTTGGAAAATTAAGCACAAAATTGTACAATTCGTACTGTTCGCCAGCACTGATTCGGCACTGAATGTGAACAATACAGTAGATTTTGGTGCTTGTACCGCGTCCGCTAACTTCACTTTTTAGTGTGAGAGAGGGTCAGCTAAACTAGTCATGCTGCCTCGGGTCGTAAAATTTTCAAATGTATACATTATGTCTACATAAAGTTAAATCAGAACCATCTGTTGAAGAAACTCGATGTAAACCGCTAACGACGAGCGACGGTTCCGGCCAAGAGATGGCGGTAGTGTTTACACAATAATAATGGAACATTTTACGTTTATTGTAACGTCGGGCTATTATTAATTGTAGTCGTAACATAACACGATTCTTTGTATACTAATATACTGCAGGGAATGTCGAAATTCGATGCAATTTTCTACTGTCCACATATCTACTGATCCTTTATACATATACGACCGTATAATTTTAGTAGTCTAAGGGCCAAGGTGGATTATTATTATCCACCTCGTAGCATAGCAGTTTTGTGTTTAGGATTTTCATGTATTTTAGATTCTGAGTGTAACTACCTAATAAGAAGCTACTATATTATTTTTACTGAGATATCGTGTTTTTTTTTTTTTATCACAGAAAACACTTTCGGTTAACAGTAATTTTCCAAGTATTCTTCCCGTCATCGTACCGTATATAAATAACGCGGACGCCCGGTGGTACTGTATTAAATTTTTGAATAATTTTTGTTGGCTTATATTTTTTTAAATTTTTTTTTATACGGCAAACATATTTATAATAGTTTAACCATTTATTGCTATTATATTCAGACTCCTGCAAAAACGATAGAAATAAAATTCAGAAAAAGCAAACATCGCGCTGCGACAACCTATTGGTTGTATAGAATAGTACAGTATTCTCTGAGCTCATAGACCGTGCACTGATGTGTATTCTTTTGTCCCGGTGCTTAATTAAATTTCTGACATTTTTTTTTTTAAGTCATTTTATCAACTACATATTTTGGTCTACATGACCCAAGTGTCATTTTAACACACGCAGGATCTACCTGTTGAAAACCAAAATATTTCAAATCACGTTTTGTTTGGTAAAAAAAAAAAAAAAAAAATCATAAGTCGTGTATTATAATATTCATTACATAACGACATTGTGGCATTATGACGTTTAGCAATTCTCAATATTGCATTTTGCTTGTTGTTGCTTATAAGCACTTCTTCCCTGACGGAAACAAAGTATTTAGTACGCTGCAATTATTTTCTGCGTCCAGTAGCAAAACTCTTCGTAATAAACATAATTCATCATCGTGTAGCATATTTAATGAAAACAAAAAATATACGAGGATACACGGGTGATTTGGTTTATATCCATAAGCGAAACTACGGGTTAGGCCGGCCAGGCCGCGGCCTGACCCAATACCGACTGGATAACGTACTGGCCCGATAGAATTTTAAATTAAAACTTTAATTTCCGCATTTTAAACGCCTACAATGTTCTGTTTAAATAAATCTATACGCACAATGCACGAGTGATAAGAACCACGGTTAATACCATTCATACATGCCTACTGTAAATGCGGGTTTGATATAATTGCTTGAAGTTGAACACGAATACTCGTGCATAAATAATTCGATGTTTATTTGTATGTTATATCAAGTAATTGTTTGGTTTTTTTTTCCCCCCGTTACAAGTGGGTTATGATCGATAACCTAACCCGGCGGTTCCCAACCCATGGGCCGCAGCCCACTTGTGGGCCGCGAGCAGCATGGTACTGGGCCGCGATCCATAGGTATAATATTAAATATTATACGTATGGTTAGGTCCTAACCAATAGAGTAAAGAAGTTCCGATTAGAATTTTTATTTCGGATGTATCATTTGGCCTGTCCTAATAAAATTGTCTAGTTTCGTTGATGTTTATATCCGTATGCAACGACGAATCATTGCTAACGGAATACGATTCTGTGCGAAGGCCGCGTTTAAAACATAATATGTTTTGATGAAAAACGGACCTCGTACAATGGCACTTATTGGCGTTTATCATTTATACACTTGTTGAACAACAACAATCTTTGAAAAACGTTTGGCGCAATGACACGTATGCCAAAAGTTACCAATTTATCTTGTGATTTCGTTCACAGTGTGCAGGTCGACCACTCGGTGTACCTACTGAAATAAAAGACGTACGAACTGTGAAATTGGCGTGGAAATTTGAACGCGATACGCGCGGCGGTTTTTTAACGGTAATGACTTTTCTTTTTTTTTAATACGTATACATATTTACAAGTATAACCTACGTATATAGCAACGATACATATTATTGAATGTAATTGACGGACGTAAGTGTCGGTTTTTTTTTTTTTTTTTTTTAATGCCGATTATTGCAATAAACAGTATACTCGTCATTCGTAACAAAAATAATATATTTTTTTTATTAATCAATGCATTAAATACGCGTGTATTCATAGCGCATTGTTCACAATATTTGTGCGCCAAAAAACTGCTGTAGTACAATGATATTTGATCGCCGGGACTCGGAACTTCATAATGCAATTTGCGTATATAATCGTGAGGAATGTGTACAGTTTGTAATATAAAATCTGACTCGATACGAACATACAGGGTCTCATAAATTTCATGTTACGATTTCGAAAATAGAAATATGGATTAAACTACGCGTAATATTCCTATTCTCAAAGCTGTATTTTAGTATGCGTTTCCCGATTCGATTTTCAAAAACATTTTTATCGCATATTTCGTACGTCACTGTTATTATTGCATATTTTCGTTATTAGAGTATTTTTTTGTTTTTGTTTGTTTTTTTTTTTTTTTTTTTTTTGTATCATTTGTGGAATGACGAAAAAAAGAACACTTACGACGGAATAATAATATTTATCATATAATTATCGTAGATACGATTATTTTGTGTTAATTTAATAGTATAATAATATTATTACACTGTTCAACGCACAAATTATAAATACATAATAATAATATTAATGCATTTTTACATATACAGAAAATAATATTTTAGATTCTGAACAGAGCGAGGAATGCATTCGTTTCCCTACAATGGCGTGTGTTTATTTTTCCGACGATAAACAATTTTTCGACCAGAAAACATATCCCAGTCATCGATTTCATGTGTGGTTCCTGGTACGGCGAGTTGGTGCGCCGGTCAGGGAGGGCGTAACCCCCATCGCCAAAATCCCAATTAATAAATAAATAGATAATAATAAAAATATATCCAATCCTAACAGCATTTTTTTTTTTTTTTTTTTTAAGTTAGCTTACAACAAATAATTGAAAGTCAAACACCCAACACCACCATACAAATTGTATTTCTACGTCCCTGACAGCGAGTTATAGTACCTGGTATATAGTTGGTGCGTTCGGGAGATTATTTTGTGGTTTTTCATGTAATTTTCTTATTAATAAGGAACCGAAAGAGGGAACATGTTTGAAAATTGATCACGTAGAGGTACATTAAATACGAAAAGTTTATTTATCGTGTTTATGCAATTTCGAAATTCTTCTATCTTTTCACTTGCACTTTATTCAATTATATAAATATCTATAACATAATATTTGTGAACAAAATGCAATCACAATTTTCAAAACTAAATATTATATACTGGGTAATTAATTATCGATAATACACTTATTAGAAAAGTAGGTATTAAAAATTTCGGAATTTTTTGTATTATTATTATTATCATTATTTATTTATTTTTTTAACAATTTATAAAACAGCAGCTCTAAAATGTTATACTGACGTTATTTTGTGGTCACCTATTTTTTATTTATTCGTTGAACACTATTCAAACACCGTGCATCGTGCCGCCACACAACTGATTCTCCATTACTTTCACCCAACTTCAGTGTGGAATACCTCATCAACGGGTCGACGGAAATTAAAAATTGCAACACCGAAATCTATTTAAACAAAACCTCCGTAAATGTATACAAATCTTATATAGGTCGCTATTTGAAAACTTAAATTCGGATAGTGATTTCACTTTCGAAAATAAGGGCGACAAAAAAATGTTACGAAAAAAAAAAAAAAATTCCGAAAAGTCAATACCCACTTTCCCAGATAATGATTGTCTAATCGAGGATTGATTACCTGTATATTATAATCAAACGAAATATTGATTTATTATCATTGTAAACTTGTAGGTAAGCGTATGAATTGTAATTATACGCACTTAAGTATATTAACGTTAAATAATTTATCATGGTAAAAAATTATAATTATGATTCACGAACGTCGAAAAACATTGTGTTACGTGATAATAATCATTATATAAGTACTTACTTTTATCTTTACTCAACTGAATGAGCAATAGGTATACGTAATCTATACGCTATAGAAACTGATTATTTTCGTGTTGTCCATTTACGTGTCAAATAAATTGTTTTACACTATGATCATGATATTATATAAATTACAATGTATAGTTTATACCATAAACTGTTGAATAAAGACTGGCCAACACAGTGACGAGAAGAAATTATAGCCGGTGTTTATAGTTTTAATTTCATAATCATTTTTTCGAATGCAATAATACTTATATTGTCTTTATGAATATAGTTCTCCGGTTTCTAAAAATAAAATAAAACCAACAAAACAAGCCGGGAGACTGTGGAAATTACGGTCGCCTAAGCATGAATATTATTATATTTCAGAATTTACGACTTAAAAAATATTATATCATTATAAAAGAAAATGATAAATAAACTTCATAACTTTTTTTTCAGATTATAAAAAAGCGAATCAAAATTGTCTTACATAAATTACCTACTACAAACAAATTTAAATACACTTTTTAAAACTTAAACTGAAAACTTAAAAAGTTGCCAAAAAAAAATTCCGACCGAATCAATTTTTTTTTTTGAAACGGCTTATCAAAAAAAAACATGCAAATGCATTAAATTCACAGCTCTGGTAATAATATAATGATATTATTTGTGATTAGAGACACGTCCATTTGTCATCGTTTGTCGTTATTTAACCGTACAATTTTTTATAATTTTATAACTCATATCACTTTTAAACACTAGTTTATACGTACTGTAGATCACGCAATGCGCGTCCCTATACTGAGTGGTGGCGTGAGGGGCAGCTATCGCCTCACCTTTTGCGCCGTACTATATTTTAAATTATAAAACGTTATCTATTACCTATTTATAATTCTTAAGTCCTAATTTCGATAAAAGAAAAAATAACAATAATTGTCTTATCGAGTAATTTAATATCCTCCCCCCCCCACTTTGTCGAATCGACTAGAATACGCCTCAGGATCACGCAGAATTCCAAAGACGAACGTTGCATAATATTATTAATCGCACAACGGATAACGGCACCTGCAGTAGGTCCGGGATTATAATAATGCAACCGTTATCGTTTTTAATACTGCGACGCGAAACATTTCTTTCCGATTAAATTTCACGACTGATGTATCGTGTCGTTCGGCTATAACGGTGTCGTTGAATAATTGCGGCCCAATCCCCAAATCGCGTACGAGTTGCAGCCCGGGTTTGTGAGAGGGACGTACGAATTGCGGCCCGGGGCTTATGAGAAAGGCCACCACTTTATAATCAGCCTATTATTGTTATACCCAAGAAAGAGCTTCTCGTTCGCGCGTTTTCTTGGTCACTTCTGAATTTTGTACAAGTCTTAGATCGAACTCCAAGCAACACAATGCCAACAAAGTTATAGACGTCACTGCGTTAAGCTGGCCAATGTTGAACGACGTGTTTAATATGGTTTATCGTCCGTTGTTATATTTTAAGTTAAATACCAATTGTGATGCGGTAAACTTATACATTTTTTTTTTATAAATAATAAAATGTATTACAACCGGGTATGCCATCGATAAAGTATCTAGATAAAAAGGGTTTCTCGGACCGCAACAAAACTATAGCCAAAGGGTTTACCGGGCCGGAATTCACCGGTCTCGACGTCGAAAATAACACGCCGGACCGAACCTAACCTACAGCCGACTGTAACAATATAAATACTAGTCGTATACCGAAATAAAAAGTCATCGCCGTTCGACTCGAACGGATGTGGCCGGAAACACGTGTCGTTTCCATTATAAAATATCGCGTGTGTACAAAATACTTATATTATTATTATGTCTCGCACTCTCGTCTTTGTATATTTCTCGAAATATCGATGTCGCCTCTCCCGTACGAATGTTTTTATACGAATAACCCATGTCACGCCTTATCGTTTTTCAAAGTTCGATCGTGAGCGCAGCGTTTGTGCGCGCGCCGACAAAAAAAGAAAAAAAAACACAAATGTATTTAATTGTAGTATATATACTTTAAAAAACAAATAAACGGAATAAAACGAAACTGAATTTTGCGTACCTATACAATAATAAACTATTATTGTTATCTTTTTAACGCATAACAGGAAAAAAAGCAATTGCTCCGAAATTCGACCTCTTTTAATAATAATCATAATAAATAATAATAATACACACGTCCGTGTCATTATACACGTTACAAAAAAAACAGACATATTATTTTTTACTCGCGTATTTAATATTATTATCATATTTTTATTTATTTATTTATTTATTTTTTTTTTTTTGCTTTTTCCTGTTTGCAGTACAATCAAAATAATAATAACTTAACAATTAACTTTTTAACAGCTCACTATTCGTTCTATATATAACTTTGTCTTTCCCAAAACATTTGTATATATTATACCGCAGTCAAATAGTAAACATTTTGGTATTCTCTCAACCGCATAAAAAAAAAGTAAATTTTCCACAAATAAATAAAACTACGGGCGAATCCTAGGTACCAAGCCATCGTTTGAAATTTATCGCATACTTGGTATAAGCGCACGAATAACCACCATTCGCTGACGCAGAAATCGTGCGTACAATTTTATTTCAAATTAACAATGAAAATTCGGCTGTCTGACTTCGCCTGCGTCGGACGTATACGGGTATTATGGGAGTACACAGTAAAACACAATGATGTATATTTCCGACCGTGTTGTAGACATTATTGTAAATATTTCCGTAGATTCCCGCCGTGATATTACGGTGTTGGCCACTTCGCAACGTTCCGTTTTCGTTCGACGCAGACGCCACTCTTGACTTGCCCCGTTTCCCCGATCGCCTTCATTAGGTGCTATGTGACCCGTTTATCGCGGCGAGAAAATGCGCGTGGCTCGAGTAGAAAACGAGAAAACTGTCGAGTAGGCGCGGTCGATCCGCGCAACACCATAACGTGTAGCTGATAATGTGCGCGTAAATCGCACACGACGAGGACGGATGTTTGTTACGAAATAATATCGCGTTCGGGAGGGACATTTGCATTCGCTGTCAGGTAGTTCGTTATTGTTATTATTTTCGATGTGACAACAATCGCGTTGCCTCTCGTTTATTGTGCGGCGCGTTCAGGGTACACCTATACATACAGTACAATATTATTGAAGAGACTACTGCTGTACGTAGCCGCTTGTACACCGTGCAACAGCGGCAGTAGCAGCGGCAGCAGTAGCAGCGGAGTGTGGCGAGTGTGACGAGAGAGCGGGGCGGTGTGTGTCCCGGACGAAATTGAAATCGGACACCGAAACGGAAAAAAAAAAAAAAAAAAAAAAAAAAAAGAGAAAAAGAAAAAAAAAAAAAGGAATAATAATATACACACCGCGGGCGAGAACGTGCGAGCGCGCTCTCGCGTTTTTCGCACTGTATTTTCGACGACGCGCGCAAGGGACGAAACGTCGCGTCTGTCTCTCTGTCCATTCATCTGTCAAGCCGCGCACACGGATTTTTGTGTACAGGGTGTCCCACCGTGTTCCGCGGAACATTATATGTATACATCTATGTGGTTAATGTTCGATTTTTTTCTTTTTTAATTTTTTTTTTTTTCCCCATACATATACCTATGTTTAGAAAAAAATAAAACGTGTATTGTCACTAATCCTTATTTATTACAAAAAAAAAAAAATAAATAAAAAAATAAATAACTTTTTACGTATTCGGTTTTCGAAATTATTTCAATATAGTTGATTTGCAATAGGAACTATTCTAAAGATATTTTAATCTCTGACTACACATACGTATTCGATGAATAATTGCCGTTTTAATTTCTAGATAATGGGTGTGTAAAAATTGAAAATGGGATTTTTCAGCGATAAACACAAAAATAAAACGGTGACGATTATGTTTGGTATACAATAATGTTTAATGTATACCTTACGTACACATAAAAAATATTATGGTACAAAAATAAAAATGAACGTGTATAGGTATTGGTAGATAAAAATAAAACAAGTAGATATATAATATATTATAGGTATTAATGATTAATAGATTATATTGTATATTATTAAAGTAAAAAAAATGTAGAGCCACGGACTAACGTACTATTATTAGTAGCTAGGTGAAATACAAATTATATTCCTAAATTTATTGGGCGCATATCTAATTATATTGCATTAAAATAGTAATTTTTTTCAAATTAGAATTTTATAATTATATTAGGCAAGTTTATCGTCTATATGGTAGCGCCCGAAAAGTCCTAAACCCGAAAAAAGTGTATTAAATGGACTACGTGATAGGAAATCATAATCGTAATAAAATTGTCAATTGACAACTACGACTTTTACAGTAATAAAACGGGTTTTCATTTTATTCTGTACCTATTGCATAATGATTTATTGTCTTAGAAATTGAAAATATTAGAAATTAAAACGGTAATATATTATACTAAGAAACGATCGGATTGATCGGACGATACGAACGTACGGTACATTAAAATGTTTAGAATAATATCTTGTACGAAATGGCTATTTGGACAACAATTTTGAAAAACGAACAAATAAAAAGTTATTATTATTATTGTTTTTTTTTTTTTTTTTTTTTTTTTTTTTTTAACGATTAGGGGATGAAAATAATAATTTAATTTGTCTTTCTCTCTCTCTATATATATATGTATATGTATATATATGTGATCGCCCGACACAAAATCCTATAGGAAAAAAATAGTTAAAAATGAACAGTGACAGTGAACACGATGGGACACCCTGTATATACGAGTAAAACGCGCGTATGATGTGTGATCGTTCCAATAATAATAATATTATTATACGCGCGACAACGCTATTATTACGTCGTCATCGACCCGATGATATTGTGACGATAATGGTTTGTGTAAAATAATTATAAATAATAATACAGGTCCATTTTCGATGGGGGAAAAGGAGGTTAAATTAAATTAGCCATTATTTTTGTTACGTACAATACAATAGTATAATATGATCAGCCACCGTTTAATTAAATACGTTACTTTTGTACAAATTTCGAGGCAGGGGGGAAGAGTTAAACTCCCTCCCACCCTAAGTGCATCATCGTAATTATGTATATTATACTGTTACACCGCGATTACGATAGACCTTTGTATAGAAGAGTCTATTTCCTAATCGATCGACACACGTTTCCGGTTAAAAATAATAAAAAGCCAGACGCAATCCGCACCACGGGTATAGAGAAATAATGGACTTAGCTGGTAAAATTATAGGGCTATACACGAAAAACAACGATTGATCATAGAAACCAAAAAACGTTTCTGAGCATCATAATAGCTTTTGTCCAATGATTAAAAATATTCCAACCTTCTAATTCTGACGCGAACCACCCTCGAAACGTTAGAACTTAGACGGACCTCGAAACTATCCCCGAAAACGATTTGGATCTATCCCACACCATTTTTACACAATCGCGAGTCCAGTTTCCCAATGTATAATAGATATTAAGTAGAAATAACAATATATAATAAAAATAAAAAAAAATAATACAATTTGTTTATTATATTATATTTATTATCATTAGTTACCAAATTTTACATAAAAAAAATTCGTAGGTACATATGTTTACCTATACATGAAATATACGCACAAAAAAATAATATAATTATCACCTATAAAAATACTAAAAAAATGTATTTTTAAAAAATACGAATTAAAAAAATGTGTAAGTACTATTGCGTTCTACACATTCCACGAATCAAATTTCTATCGAGACGAGCCACGTGCCAATACTATTTCGTCATATTTTATTTGCAATTTAAACATACCTACTCAATACTCGTAGATATATTATATTAATCGCATCGTAATAAAATAATCGTCGATAATCGCTTTATTTCGAACAAGGTTTATTAAAAAAAATTTGAAAGATAATAGTGTAAGTATTTTTATTTTTATTTGAGACGATACGCGTTATAGTCGCTTGATGTATACGAATATAATATTATAATTACTATAGTGGTGAGACATTGAGCACTGGACATAAACCGATATCGTACGTAAGTCGATATTGAGAGTTTTTAGTTTTCTTCAAAATTTATATACAACCCGATGTCCCTGGGATATGAAAAAAAGCATTAAAAAGCCGGAGTTTCAACAATTTCAAATGACATATTATATTAGTTAATTATAATGTCAATAAACTCGTGATTATCGATTTAAAATTTCGGATCGGTCATTAGTTTTATGTCGGTGGCGAAAATCGTAAATTGTATATCAGTACAAAGATTTTTATTAAATTTAATTTTAGTTTTATTTGGTTGTTATTGATAATCGTTTAACGATTAAATTAACAAATATGTTTTAAAATTATACCCTAATTCCGTAAATCACTAACACGAATAGCTGACAAATTTTCATAAAATTCAACCCTTTTCTCATTTTAAACCAGATTTTAAAAAGACATCCTAGGATAATGGAAACGGGTGCAGCCACTGTTATAGATAATTTAATGCATGCCTGTAAGCAACGATAAACCATTGCTTAGGAAAAAACGATTCTGAGCGGAATTCAGTTGACAGTGATACTTTGTCAACAATATATATATATATATATGTCATTTTATAGTAAAATAATTAAATAATCTTTATAAAATTTCTTAAAAAATATTTGTTTAATATTATACCAATGTTCCCAATTTTCCTACGTTTTACCCAGTTTTTCCATGTTTTATCTCGGTTTTTCATATTTTCTGATATTGGAAAACTGAGAAGATCGAAAAATGACCTCTTTAAAGTACTACCCTAGTGCAATTTCCTTTTAGAAACATTTCTCTAATTAAAAGTTAGATCAAAATTGCTGGTAGAAAAGTTGTTAACATATCAAAAAAAACCATCTTTGTAAAACCATAAGCTTCTTCACTCTACTCAGAATCTAAAAGTAAATATTCTTTTAAAATGTTTATGATACATTTCATATGCATTTTTAGGTGATAGCTGTTTCCCATGCCTCCAAAGTCCGGTTTACACTTTAAATACTTGATATGATTCATATATAACCGATATTAACGATTTGCATATTATATATTTATATTTCAATAGTATAGTGAGGTAATGAGAGGGGTATACATAAATTTGAAAATAATGTTGAGATAATGACTGAAAAAAAATAACAAAAATCAAATTTACTTAAAATCATCCATGAGAAATTTACTAATTAATGATAAACAAAGTTCACCCTTTACAGTGGTGCAACCGGGGAAGAGAGGATTGGAAGTTATGATACTAGCCCTCGAAATTTGAGAGTTTTTACGAATTCTACGTAAAAAAACGTAGTTCATATTCATATTCATTTGCAATTACCAGTCATTTCTTCCTAATTTTGAATAATACGCCTACATAAGCTATATAGGTATATAGGTATATATACCTAACCTAACCTAACCTACCTACCTGTATAGCTATATCACCTGTTTAGTAATTTACTATCCCAAGTACCTGTAGTTTGTTTTAAACCCAGAACCTCACTTGCCACCAAAAATTAATCCCGGTTCTGCATATATTGTATAGATACTCGTAACGAGTTTATGACATTATCGAATAAAATAAACACACACAATTTTATATTTTTGACTTTTCAATTGGTTACACAAATAATCTTATTGGATTCGAAAATTGGTTTCGGCCATTCCAGATCCAGATGATGGTGTTTTGATTACGTCGAACGATAATAATATATGTAGAATTGTAGCAGCGACCAGTCATTGTAATAATAAATACCAGAATAGAATAGAAAGCAGAATAGAAAACTGTTAAAAATCTAGAAATTTTGTTTAAATGACGTACCAACAGGCGAAAAATGTGCGTCTTTTTAGGTGCGATTTGAACAATTTAAAGCGTTTTTATATACCGGAAAAGTGCTTTCCGAGAAAAACTCATCTTTGTAAACTAATTGTTTCTACGTCATTCGCTTGAAATTTAAAATAAAGCTATATAAGTACTCATAACTGTGGACGTAAATTAAAGTTATATCTATTCATAATGTTTTATGGAATTACATACAAATATACAATCGATGTGCGTTTTCATTCGATAATGTCGATAGTTGAAGAAAATTCATAAAACACTAAATAGGTTATAAGACCGTGATCCAAGAGCCGCTGATAGTTGGCGGAAATAAAAAGTAAAGCAAGGGACGGTCACTTCAAAAAAAAAAAAAAATCGTTTTTAATTGGGTACCGTGTTAGAGACGGACGGTATATACTATACATGAATATAGCCGCCGCAGATAAATATTCGTACATCTGCGGCGGCAACACATTGAAAATAAACTGAAGATTTATGACGAAAATAATTATTGTGGACCCGAATTGTATAATTTAGCCTATAGGTGCTATATAAGGCGTGTGTATGTACATTAGTCTTTTTTTTTTCTTTTTAAACAAGAACATAGTAAATGTTTTTCTAAGGCAGACGTCCGTGTCGCGGCGACACTGTTGTGATATAATACGCTATTCGAGATGACGTATTTACTCGAACTTAAATGGCGCGGAAAGAAATCCAATAAAAAAAGGTGTCCTACTCCTGCACTGTCCTCCTAATAGGGCTGAGATAGCAGCGTATCCGCGTGGTGTACCGACATATTCAACAGGGTAAACAAACAAAAATATTTACATTGGGGAGACGATAAATCCCGAGTTCGTTAAAAACGTTGCTAAACAAACAAACGATATATTTCGCCGCGCGTTCAGAACTGATTACGATGCCTTTTAATTGCGAAAACGCCGTCGCACAACCAAATAACCGTGACTAGGGAGTCGCGTGTGGGGAACAAAAAATCGTGGAAAAAATGAAACGGAATACGTCTGAGAAAATATTATGCGTAATAATAAAGAGGTCGATTTCTTAAAAAAAAAAAAAAAAACTGCAAGTGTGAAGTATGATATTATGTTTAATTGTGATTTACTGACGTCTTAATGAGATGTGCAGAAAAGGAGCTCGAGTGTCGATAACGTAGTGACGGCCCAAATGCATCAGCTAGACGTCTTTATACTGTTGCAGTTGTTAACGAGTTTTTTTTTTTTTTTACTACATATTATAATATAATTTGCTTAAAATCGGTTTTTTTCATATATATATATATATATAAGTAATATATATTTTAATTTTCCAGTAAACGCTTTGAAACATTAATATTATATATAGTTATTCGACCTATACTGCGTATATTATTACTGTTATATTATTATGTGCGTAACTCAGTGGTTTTCGCGTGAGACAATATTTATTACTAAAAATGCACAATTTCAGATAACAATAGTCTGGACGTGTAATAATTGCATACTCAAGGTATAATATTATGCAAAACAATATAGTAAATAATTCGAGTGAAAAACGGATGATTCGGTTTAAAAATATAGGTATATAATTTCACCTCGGACGTCTGTTTAAATAACTAACGAAATGTAGACTTCTCTATAGGATCAATAAGAATAAAATAATACGGTAAATTTATACCTACTCACATATTACACAAATATTACAATTTGAATACTTGTTTAATCAAATTATTTGAACTAAACGTATAAAGTAATACTGAAGTAAAAAAAAAAAAAAAAAAAAATAGTAATATTAGATTCAAATCGTATGGAAGGACCATACATTATATTTTGATGTGGGTTTTTTTTAAATTCGGAGTGGAGCGAGGGATCCATTGGTTTTACTATGATATGTGTGTTTTTCTTTTCTGTCTATAAATAACTTTTTGAACAGAAAACTTGCTTTAATCGAAAAGTGCCTGACGACTTTTTTGATAGTTTTTTCGAGCTGCTGAGTAATTAAGTTGTTTTTTTTTATTTTCCAAGCAGTTTTCATAATAATTGAGAAAATTCGGAAAAAGAGGTAGAAAGAAAAGTTGTCAACTGACAAATTTATGATTTCATTACTTTAAATTTGTACGGCTTATATTTTCTACCGGGAATATTGCTCCAATCAAAAAACTACAAAATACCTTTTTTGTTGTATTCTGGTTTTAGTAAGTGTGTAAGGATGTCGCTTTTTGATTTTTCGAGTAATTTGTGTGTTAATGTGAATATTATCTAATATTTTTTTGTTTTAATTTTAACTCCGTAATGAAAAGTAATACATCTTATCGGTTTTATCGCAATTTATACATTTTTATTCTATCGCAGTTTATACATCGACTTTTAGGAAAAGTTCAATTTTGTCACAGTTTTCATTCACCATTATATTATGAATTAATCAAATAAATATTAAAACCACACATCTCGATATCGTGAATGTTATAAATATAATATTTTGAATAAAACAATTATTTTTAGAACTATTATTTAGTTATTTTTGTAATAACTCGGTAAGTTTTTGTACACAAGCGATAGCACTAGTGTACATTTATGCACAAACGATTGGCATTGTCAAAAGTTCGAATTTTGAAAGTGGGGGAGAGGCATTTCAAAATGTGTCTTACCGAATTTCCCTTCGAATCGTTTTTTCGTTAGCGATGGTTTATCTTTGCATACAAATATAAATTAAATAACTTTATGTATCCTACCATTCCAACTCCTTACCTATAACAGTGGCTGCACCCGTCCCTAGTATCAAATCTTGTCAACATTTCAAACATTGAAAGTGAAAGAGGCATTGAAATGGACCTCATTTTTAGGGTTTTATATAATAAGGATGGATCGATACCAATTTTTACATGTATCCAATGTTCCAGTGTATATCCTATGCAGAACCGTGTTGGGTAATTTGGCGTCCAGTGGTAATACTTTTAAGCGCCTCCCTTTTAAGGCTTTCCCCGGGAATGATTTAGGAGATTCACCCCTTCAACAGTCGTTGCTTTTTTTTATAATTATATTAAATTCATGTTAATATTTAAATATTTTAACTCCATCAAATATGATCCTTCCTTACTTCTAAATTTGTTTTTTAGGTACACATACTACTTTACTAGGTTGTATATATTATGCTCTTCTATAATTACCAAACAATGTTCATTAATACTGTAAGCAAATACTATTCGAAAATAAAACGTACCTACTTAATTGTACACGTAACTATATAATTTTTTTAAAAAATATGTTTGGAAACCGGGAATTTAACTCTCTCGTAAAAAGAGATTTTTAGTTTAACTTTTTTTTTTAAAAAATGCTTTCTTAATATTTCAGACATAAACGATAATTATATTTTTTTGAAAATATCTAGGGAATATCTGTTTTAAAAATTAACCAATACCACTGATATCGAGTATCAGTTTATGTATTGACTCACCCCTGTTCTATAACCTAATCTATACTCATAGAGTATATTATAATAATATTAATGTTTTACAACTTTAAGATTCCGTTTACACACGGTACACTGCAACGTTGTTTGTGCAATAAATAGTGACATACGATTCATCTAGGTCTATACACCTTAAAGTTATTAAATTAAAATTAATTTAACATATTTTAATTATTCTTGACATGGTTTTTTTTTTTACACTTCCTTACTATACCTATGTTACTATACCGTTGTTGCAATAATTCTTTTTGTTTAAACCTCATATCAAATGGCCCATAGATGCTGCGGTATTTCCTTGCAACATCGGGGCGCATAAATCACCACGTATTCTTCACGAATATGAGAACTTCCTGCGCAAAAATGATATTTTTTACCGTTTTTTTTTTTTAGTGGGCCATAGGTTATAGCCGCACTATATAATATAATCGTTGTAATAATAATGATTGTCAGACGACACTTCTTGTGAATATCGTGTGGCGGCATATGTTTGCATCATTCGAAAAATATATAGGTATACCTATTTATAGGTGCATATTAGGCGCATCTCACGTTTCCCGGTGGAAATTGCAGCCCAAATACAGTCATCGTTGTGTTAATACGCTACAATATTTGGTGTAAGAAGCGAAGGCATACGATAGTGGTCTCGTATGAATTTCGCGTGATTTTTGAAATCGGCCCGGCAAGATATTTATAACTTATAACTTGTAAGCATCAATACTGTTTTGTAATAATTTTTGAAGGGCAATTACGAACGAGGTGTTGCGATTCTTTTAGCCCATAAAGAAAAAAAAAAAATCCGTCACAGGCAGGAAATACTCGTAATAATTATTATGTGTACGACGAGTACACACGAGGGGGTACCTATATACCTATTATACAAATAAGCTATCTCGCTCGCGATGATATTGTAACTGTCACGTGGTTTGTATCATTATCATATTTTGTTCGAGTCGTTTGTATATATGTGATTTGCTCCACGTGCTTAAATATACGACTTAAATCACCGCGACGACGACATTTTTTTTAACGAAAAGATTGATGATTTTTGTTATTATAATTTATTATTTCTATATTTAAGTTCTTACCCGTCGTCATTGTTGGTTTATTTCGATCCAATAACGCATTTCGAAACGAATTGTTTAAGTCATTTAATATCTTTTTTTTTATTTTTTATTTATTTAACATGGATGATTCACATTATCTTCGTACACCATCGTAATGTGTTTATTTGAGTTAAAATCATCTCCAATCAGAAATTGCCATTGGTAATGCTTTTTTTCAGCGTTCACTTTTCGTTACAGTATACAAAACTCGCCACAGCCACAGTCACAGGGTTAGTTAACTGAGGTAGTAAATGTTAATAATGACTCTGCTTCGTAAAGTGGCGGGTCCAGGGGGACAGGGACCTCGCCCTCCCCAGACTATAGAATGTACAAAAGTTTTTACTTCTGAATAAAATTAATTATTTAACGCATATAATATATGATACAAGGTTTTCAAGGAAGATAAGCGTAGAGGAGCAATGATTGTGTTGATTGCACTATAATGTGTATTAGATTCTTTGTATAGTGAAGAAGTTTGTGGTTTTATAATGATATATTTTTTTTTTCTGTACACAACTTTTCTACCAGAAATTCTGCTCTGATTTTTAAATATAGCACTTTTTTTTGAAATTAAATCGGACTAAAGAGGTACTTTAAGGAGGTCATTTTTGATGTTTCCAGGGGTTTTCCCAATAAATGGGAATAACTAGGAAAAACGTAGGAAAAACGAAAAAATAGGTAAAATATTAAACAAATATTATTATAATATAATGCATGTTCTGTGATTATTTTACCACAATATGACATATATACTATTGACAAAGCAACACTATTAACTGAACTTCGCTCAGAATCATTTTTTTGTTGGCAATGGTTAATCGTTGCTTACAGATAAATATTAAATTACCCCCCCCGTTATCCTAGGACAGCTTTTTATTCCTGCTTTCTCAACTTCCCACCTACAACAGTGGCTGCCCCAGTATCGCCTCTTTTCGGTAGTCGTTTTTTTTTTTTAAAAAAAAAAAATTCACCTGGATCCGCCACTTGCTTCGTGCCGCCGAACGATAATTATTGCCGTCAACGGGTTTTGACGGTATAAATTCGACGTGGCGACGCTCGCCGGCCGTATCGTTATCCGGCGGCTGTAGGGACTTTTGCTGGCGACGACGGCGCCGGGTAGTCCAGGACCGTCGCATCGTCCGCGGTCGCCGTGCAGTGGGCACGCCGCATTGGTGCGCGACAAGATACGGCGGTCCCGATAACGGCATTGGCCGTGTATACGCTACGCCTGGGCGCACGTCCGTTTTTACAATACAATAACACGATACGCGAAATTATCGTCGACGGAATAACAATGCGCCGTAACAACGCGCGTCCAGACGCGTCGTCGCGGGGTTTATTAAACGGTGTGACGCTAGTGCGAAAACGCGCGCGGGACGTTATCGCAGTCGTTATCGCGACGACGCGTAAATAATAACATTATCATTATTATTATTATTATCATTATTATTATTATTATTACGTGCGTGTATACAATACACCCGATGTCGTGCGCATCATTGTGCAACTACCGCCGCCCGGTACCGGGAATGGGGTCCGGCGCGCGATGTAATGAAATAAAATATTATATTATGTTATTATTGTCGTATCGCGGCCGCCGCCGCGTTTTCCGAACGATCGCGCGCCCCGCGCCCTCTCGATCGACGCGACCTCCGCGCGGATAATCCGCTTACGACGACGTCGGCGCTGTTGGTCCGCCTGCACTCCCGCCGACCGTATTCTCATTATGTTATTAGGTCCTGTAAACGCGACCCGCTGACAGGTTAGGGCCAGAATTTTTTTTTTTCCCCGTACCTACACGAACGCACAATACGCGTTAATAATAAGCGTGTATCCGACCACCCCACCTTCCCCCGGCACCGTCATTCTCCCGCCGCCCGCGGGATAAACGTCTTCTCGGAACTTTTTTTTTTACTCGTCTCGAATCCCGTTTTTCCGTACTTGTACCTAAACAGTATACATAATACGCTCGTATTTTATTATGTTATGTTATTATATGTATGCGTTACCGCATGATTCGCTCGTCGCCACGGTGATCCGCGATAATCCGACGCGTACACCTACGTATCGATAAGGAATATTTAAAAAAAAAAAAGAGAAGGTAAACGTGTATAACAAACCATGGGAAATATGTCCATTTTTCTAACGCTTATATTTTGTCCAAAGCGTGTGTATGGAAAATACGTATCCTTCAGCCCCGCCTTAACGTGGACGTGATACAGGATTAGGAGACGTGAATCCGTCGTATTAACAAGCTAGCTATACTATAGCCGTATAGTCTGTTTAGGAGTAGCGGATATATATATATATATATATATAGAGCAAGAAAATGTCGGATATGTAGTTCACACCGTATACGTATTGGCCACTGTTGTAGACGAGAAGTCGGAAAGGGATGTAGTGTAATTATGAGTTCATGTACTGAAAACAACGATAAAGCATTATTGTTACGATTTTGAGTGGACCTCGGTAAACTCCGTGTAATGTTACACTATTATGGTATATGGAGTGTAGTTTTTTTTTTTTTTTATGTACCAAAGAAGTAACCCTGCAAAAATCAACAAAAATAAATTCAATGCGCGATGTATCGTTGTCTATTATAACGTTATTGAACGTTAGTCGTTATGTATTTGTTATCAGTTTTTGTTTAGTTTTTAATAAAACATGTCGGGAATCTAGGAAAATATTTCATATAAAGTTCCTGCAACGGTAAAAAATGCCGCATCTTTTAAGTTGCAATATTAATAATATTTTTAGCATTTTTACTAAGCGAAAAGTGTTTTCATAATCGCCACACTCGGAATCTAAAATTACGGAGATGGTAGTTATAGTACAGATGCGGTAAAACAATGAAAAACGACGAGATATAGAATAGTCAAGCGAAGATATGTTAGGTATGAGTGTATGAGATAGGTAGGTACGTGAAGAAAAGCCGGGAAAGAGGTGGGCCAAAGAAATAGTAGCTAAAAATTATATATTAGAAGAGATGTATGAGGGTGTGTGGAGTACACGAAGAAATGGTGCAAGAGAAATGATTTCGACGCACATTATTATACGGTTTTATTCAATCGAAATATTCGAAAAAACATGGTATTGCGGAGAAGAAAATGCCTCTTCGCACCTCTCCATAGACGACAGATTTGAGACTCCACCGCCGTCATTGTTCCCAATAATATAATACGTATTGAATTCTTTATTATAAATAGGTATTCTTTATTGTTATAATAACACAGTGACAGTAAATCTTTTTCTTTTCGTCGTTATCCGATCTCGAATTATTCCCGTGAACAATGATGGTTTATCTTTAATCTTTGTGCAGTATAGATACAATTTATAATATTACGTGATTGTTGTTATGTGCGAAACCGAGAGGGTGCGTACAGGGGAGGACAGAGAGAACATGATTTCTGACGATTTCGTGTTTTTTTTTTTTTTTTTTAACAAGCAACATTATTATAATACAATACGCGAGTAAAATTGGTGAAAGTGTATGTTTTATAATAACTGTGAGAGTGTGACATTTTAATAAATGTAAAACGCGCGCGATAAAATCGGTTAACAAATATTATTAATTAACTAATTTCAATAGAAATAAAAATGCGTATTCAAACGCAGTTGACGTGTTCACGGGTCCGTCGAGACACCCGACACGGATAGCTCGTTAGGCGCGTGGCAAGGAAATAATAAATATATTATAGCAGCCGTTATATCGATGTGGACGTCCGAGTCCCAACTAAGGGGGAGCAAGAACTGCGGTATAAAAGAGGTTGTTTGGTTTTTTTTGATGATTTTACCGCCGACGCCGCCGACGAATCTTTCATCGGTCTACGGATTGTCTCCACTAACGATTTTGACGGGTATTCGTCATCGACGTGTCGTCTTGGATCTGTCCCAGCGCCCCGAAAAGCGACAACGAGAACAAAAAAAATTAAAAATTATAATAAATAAATAAAAAAAAAAAAATACGACGTGACATCGAACGAGAACAAAAAGAAAAACGCGTACGTGTATATTAAGCGAAGGACAAAAAATGTACTATGAAAACGTTTATTAATAACACCAACGCACATATATAACATCATCATCGGGACACTATATAAGTATTTTTGGTGCGAACGACATGTCCACGTTGGCGGACACGGCCGACAACAAATAAGTCGAATCCGACATCCGTCAAGAAAAATTATGTTCATACGAATAATAATGTTATATGTATAAGTAGTGGTGTTTTGGATGGTATACGAGGTATATGGCGTATACCCATTTACCATTTGGCAAATTATCGTATACCCTGTAAAAATAATGCGAATACGCAAGACATACAATCATATAGATTGAATGTTTTAAGTTAAAACTGTGTAACAAATAGGTGAAATAGGATTTATAATTACCACGTATTTGTTATCTTTCGTGTGATTAAAGTTTCATGTTGTTGCTCATTATGAGGTTTTTTTTTTTTTTGTTAGGTAAACCTAGGTAACTATATAAAAAGATTTTAAAAAGAAAACCGAAATATTTTATTAAAAATTTAATATGGTTTGAACATATTTTGTTATTTTTTATTAAATTAGACTTTATATTCAATAATGAATTTCATATTAAATTATGTTTTGATTGTTTTTAGTACATTGGAAAGTCAGTTTATCACTTTATAAGCTCCAATTTGATAGTAAAAAATTAGTTAAACGAATTATTAAGTTAAATCTGACCTGTGAAATAGATTTTGATGTATAGATACATACATAAAATTATACAAAACTGGGGGGGGTGACAAAAAAATTATTTTTTTTAAAGTTTGTTTTTCGCGAGTGAAACAAGCGGCTTTTTGAATTATTGAATTCGATTTGTTTTGTGCTTATAAAATCACAATATTTGTTGCGTAAGTTCTTAAAAGAGCGAAATATATCCCTCCGTTTTTTTTTTATCATTTCATTTGTTCCCTCTAGAAACAATAACATAGGTATAGGTGCTCAACACATTTGCTCGGTACAGTAGATACCATTTATCGCTTTATTAAATAACTGTTTCACAGCAACGATATTATATTATATTCCATATTATACGTAGTATATAGTACTATACGATATTATAGAACACACACAACGTCTTAAATTAAACAGCTTTAATACGGCTTATGTATACATATGCCCACCAATATGCACGAGCTGCAGTAATCAGATTACACGCAAACACATTATCTCGCAATAATATCAAATGTTGTTATGCATGCAGTAATCCGATATAATATCTCTGTGCGCAAATCTGATATACACTATTATAGTCGCGTGTAAATGGTATAGATAAACGTTTAATTAAATCGATATTTTATACTACACGCACAGAATACATAATATTAAATCAAAGCAATAATGCTAATTTATATCAATCAGATACTCCGGAGTCGAAGATTCGCAGTCGCAGAGTGACTCAAAAATTATATATTGGGTGAGTAACAACTGCATAAACTGAGATTTTTTCAAGAATATTAATATCACCACATCGTCGGCTACTAGAATTTGAAATTTTAGAGATTTGCTTAGAATCGTATTTCGTTAGCAATGATGTTTATCATTGCTTACAGCTATAAATTAAATATTCGTATATCCTATGTCTTCCCAACTTCCTACCTATAACAGTAGCGCGCACCTACCCACAGTGTCTGTTGTTTTTTTTTTTAAACTTTATTGGGTATTCATTTCAAACAACTTGTTTTTTGTTTTTCTTACGTTTTCGGAACGCATAATGAGTAATTGTATTTTTGTCACTTAATACTGGACGTACTTATTACATTTTGTAGAGGCGCTACTATTATATCACTAAAATATGATATAATTGTCTATATTATCAAGATATTGCTGCAGGTGTGTATATGTATTTATAGATATTGTATATAGGTACCCGAGTCCAGCTTTGCAAGTTTCGAGTTTACAAACCGGAGTGTCCAGAGTGGATATAGGGATTAGGTGAAAAATGACAAACAATTATTTTGGTGGACACCTTATCATAATAATATACGTTTCGGTCGATTAGTTTCGCATTTAGAACGCATTGATGCGAGTCGAGAGCGGATTTTTTTTTTTTTTTGGTTTGTATTCAAATAGTACTATGCGTTTTGTGTGCAGTTATGTAAATAATATTATAACAACACAAGAGTGTAACGCCGTTGTACCGCGTACCTATATAGTATATTGTATTATAATAATATTATATTGTATACGGCAAACAAACGAACCTCTTAAAACCGATGTCAAGTTGACAAAAACGAATTCAAGTGCTGAAACCGTGTACAGCAGTTGTACTTACAACACGCGACACGTCCGCGGGGCGGTTGTAGTAATATACAATGGTCTTTTCTTCGGTGACGGCGTGTATACACGGCGAGCGTATACCGACAGTCTCGCGGTTACCAAAGCCCCATTCCGCCCTAAACCCCCGTACGCTATTTACGGTTTGCACCCCGGGAGAAAAAAAATACATATGTGTATTATGTTATTATTGCACATAATAATATAAAAGTCTCCACCTGTGCGCGCGCGACGACATAATAATTCGAAATGTCGTCGTTTCTTTCGCTTTTGCGTTCGCGTAAACTATATATAATAAAATATTGTGCGGCACGGTGCGAAAACCCGTATTATGCATCGGATTGGTATATTATGGGGTACGTTTAGCACACATTCTGAGACCATCTGTCCCCGACCGCGGTCTCGTGTGCGACAAGGCCGTTCCCGCGCGGCCAGAACTCCTCCGCCGCGGGACCCACTGCTGATTTCGTTATTTTTGCAATGAGCTTGTTTGCGGACCGACACAATGCGAAATATAGTAAATACTTATATTATTACTATGTGTACACACACGTCGAATCGGACAAATAAACGTCGCGTACTCCGACCGCGATCCGCGGGGGATCGGCGCACGTCGGCCCAACAGGTCAACAGGTTTGCTATTCGTATTCGCGCCCGCCGCTTGATAACAATAATAATAATAATACGACCAGTATTCGCGATTTCGATGCTGGCTCTGGGAACATTGGGCCGGTTTTAAGTTATACGGCGCACATGTGAAAAATTCCAGTATTCCTGAATGTTACTCGACGACGATGCACATTTAAAATGCTTTTATAATATTATATATCTATTATAATTAAAAATACGTGTATTACAGTGGCGATTAGCCGTTTTTCATAAAAAAAAAAATAAATAATAATAATTCTTGACGGGACAAGAATTTAAGCTTTTTAAGTATTTTATTGTAGGTACATCTTAATATAGGTACAATGATACATTTAATTATTTATTATGTATTAATTGCTATAAATGAGAAAAAAATATAAAGTATAAATATATATATATATTTTTTTTTATGCGAGTGTTAATTTTTGAAATTTGAAGTTATTTTCTTTTTTCAGTTTTGATTTAATACTTTGGTAGGGCGATTAATAAATGATCGCGGGCCGGATTTGGCCCACAGGCCGTAATTGGTCACCACTGATATAATAAAAAAAATGTCCTATCATTAGGTATATAAAGTTTCATAGACAATACGAATATGCTTTTTAAACTGACAGTCGTTTGCCAGCAGATTGAAAACAAATTTCGGGAGAAGGGGATCCGAAATTTGTTTAATATTATACTATAAACCCATACAATACACGCAATTTTTGGAATACATCGGAGTGGGGAATTGCACCCTCACGTGTATCGCCGTCATTACACCCTTGTATGTAGATATGTACATAATAAGTGTTATTATTAGTGTTCGCCCTTTTAAGTGTCTTTTAGTTCGCTCGACCCGATCGGTGCGCGATTTATATAATATAATTTAATGCTCTGTGAAGCGAATATAATAATATAAACGCTAGTGAATTAAACGCAGAACGCTGGTTTTTTTTCGTTCCCTGTGATAACCTTTGTGAGTCGAATTACCGAATATTTTGTCGAACTTCATAATATATGATTGAGCTTTCACGTGGCAATTAAACCACCGAAAGGGTCGATAAATTATAAACGGTCGCGGAGAGCGGATATTGGTAATATCAGTGACGCAATTTGTTAAGGAGCCCATGTGAAAATGTCCAGACTGGGGCCCTTTAGGGTAAATATTAAGCTAAAATAATGCTATGCTTATCTATAATTGAAAAAAACACTTTAGTTTCAGATTCTGAGTGAAGCGAGGAATGTATTGGTTGTACAATGTTTTTTTTAAATTTTTTTTCCTGTTACCAACTTTTCTACCAGCGATTTTTCTCCGCTTTACAACGATTTACAATGATTTAGAACTTTTTAAAAAAGAAATCTTCCAATTGTGGTATCTTAAGTAGATCATTTTTCGATTGTCTCGAGAGTTTTCCTAATAAAGGGGAAAAACCGGGAAAAATATAGGGAAAACGAGAAAATTGGTTTAATACTAAACAAATATTATTAGGTAAAGAAAATGTTTAATGCACATGTAATTATTTTACCATAATATAACATAAGTATTGTTGACAAAGCATCACTATCAACCGAACTCCGCTCAGAATCATTTTTCGTTAGCAATGATTTATCGTTGTTTACACATATACAATAAATTTCCCCTCTATTATCTTCCTAACTTCTCACCTATAACAGTGGCTGTACCAGTCCCCATTATCCTAGGACAGCTTTTTAAAATTTCTTCCATAATACTTTGACGACCTGATTAAAATACTTAATTCAAAATCTTGTTCGTCCCGTTTGATGATTCGTTGGTAAGTCTTAACTTTTTCGTATATTTTTACAAATATAAAGGTACATTTTCATAATCACATATTAATCTAGTTATAAAGTTAGACATTAGTGGCCTCTTCTAAATTTTTACAATCATTAAATAAATGTATATATATTTTTTTGCATTGATTTTGATATGTCGTGCAATGATTTTAAAATATTTTCCCAAAGGCAAAACAAAAAAAATACTCTTTTACGATATATTAAAAAACCTCTAATCTTTTTTTGAATAGTTAATGATATATTTGTTTAGAATTTTAAGAAGCCTTTAAATTTAATTTCAAAGCATATATTGACTCGACTCATGTCGAGATTCCCAACAGGTTTAAACCCAAATGCAATCTCTTTAATCGTGATAACACCACATATAAAAAAAAAATTGAGTAATATTATATTGTATTAACATACATTAAAATTTAAAACAAATAATATTATTGCACACATACCATACTATAATTCTATTATTAGCACCCTGGCCTAAGGTGGGTGTCGAACACAATGACAACCTACTTATATATTAATATATTGCTGGATGGAAACTCCTTGGTTTTTGGTATAATAATAGTGTTCTTATTTAACGACATACCACTTCCAATATATATATATATATATCCCTTAGGATCAGCGTCCCGTTTGTTCGTGTATGTGGAAGTAGGAATACGACGACACATTATATGTGACGACGACAATAATCCACTGTTGCAGCTATCATCGGTTGTTCACGTAAAGACCGCGCAGATTCAATTATATAGCTAACGGAGATAATAAAAATAATAATTGGCTCCCTTTGCATTATTATTATGTTCAGTGGCAATGGTTATTAATCACACACACCGCCGAAGGGACAGTTTATTATTATTATTGTCCGGAAAGCCACCAATTATTATACCCGGTAGCTTGAAAAAATGAAATATCGTGACAATTAAATTTTTAACCCTTAACGAAATCAATTCTCCCCTAATAATCAATTATTATTGAGCTTGATCGATACGATGACGGTTACTTTTTTTGATAATATTAATATACCGATTTTTCCAAATTTTCTCTAATTTTTTAAAATTTGTAAAGTACTTTATTAACTTTTAATGATAACCTGATTGATAAGATTTAGTCACTTATCTACTGCTATAAATATTTAAGAAGAGATACCTCTGTTTTTATGGATGAATTATACCGAACCCTTGAAAAAGTACAGACATATCTCAAAAAATACCATTGATCTGAATATATGAAAAAACAAATCGATTTTAACCACTTTAACTAGATTCCATCACATTTTTAATTTTTTCGTCTAGGAAGTAGAAAAAAAAATGTAATTTAGATAAAATAAACCAATAAAAACATTCCCTCGATTCATCGTTACATCAAGTCACAACTGAATACCAATGTCTTTTTACCCGTGTTTACGATGAGAGTTTAAAAATTGCCGTTGCCTCGTCTGTATACACTACGGTACAAACAAATACTACGAAAACATTAATAAAATAAAATTAGGCTGGTTTTTATATTATTATTATTATTACACACGAAAAAAAAAACTGCAAGACTGGCAAGAAATTATGGCACTGAAAATTTGTATAATATGAAGATGCTTAAAATTATGCAAATGACGACAAAAAATTCGTACAAGCGAAATTTATCATTCGTCCCCCTCCCTCCCCCCGTACATCAGTATATTAAGAGTACACGAATGACACGAGGTGATATTGCAAATCCCACGATGATAAGAAGCGCTGTAGCAGCTGTTTTTTTTTCCGTGAATATTATAGGTGTGTATTTTATATTATATAATAATGATTATTCCAAACACTGCTTTAAAAAAAATACACGTCGCCTGCCTATACGAAATTTTGAGATTTACGTTTCTACAGATTTCAATAATGCGATAAAAGTATATTTTAAGTCTATCAGTGGCATTTAAACAATGTATCCAAATGACTTCGAGCAAAAATAACGAATTTATAAAATAACTATTATTTTATTTGTTTTAAAAAAAATTTGTTTCTAATTTACAAATCAATTATTAAGCATATCAATTCGAAAGATGTACAAGCTCGAACGTTTCATATTCGGTCGTTACACATTCAACGATCCCTATACACCTGTACATATAAGTATAACGAAAAAAAAAGAGCCAATATTGGAGACGGATGTGACAACTGTTGTAGGTGGGTAGTGGGGAAGGTGAAATACACAAAGTTATTTAATTTATACCTTTAACCAACGATAAGACATTAATAACGAAAAACGTTTCGGAGCGAAGTTCGGTTATATATGTTTTGAAAGGCTTTGAAATGTTTAATATTTACGATTTTCGTCAAAATTTGGTTTTAAAACTCTTATAAAAAAAAAAAAAAAAATACTGTGTTAAACTAAATTTCGTTTTTTGACCACTAAGTACAACTTAGACCTTCTATTAAATTTTCAAGCATTTCAGTCACAATTTCAAGTCTCTAAGAATATTTTTAACTAAACTACACAAAATTTTAAATAATTAAAGAATTATTTTTGTGCATTTTTATGTACTTTCTGCATTTTTTCTTTTTTTTGTTTTATTCAACTATTAAAAAAAATACATACAAATTCAAAAAACAACTTTCTTGTTCACTGACTAAATTAAAAATTCAACAAAAAAGATATCTTAATGTTTTTTTATTGGAGCAATATTTATGGTAGAAAACCTAAGCTGTACAAATTTAAAATAATGAAATCGTAACGCTGTAAATTGGTTTGGTTTTTCATTTTTCGTCTGTCCGTTTATTCCAATTATTATAAAAACTATTTAGAACAATTTTCTTCGAGAGCACCTAGATTCAAAATCTTTTATTAGTATTGATTAGTGTTTTGAAAACTATAGAATATTATCAAAAATTAGATCTATTTCTAAAATATTATGTAACTTTTGACTGCACATATTTGTACGATTTTTTTTTATTAAAAAAATTATTTGAAATTTTAGAATGTCATTTGTAAATGTTTTTCGTTGGAAATCATCCTAATTATTATGAAGACTATAATATGGATATCAAAAAAAACGACTTTCTGACATAAACTTTCTTTTTGACAGTGCCTATATATTAAATGCACCAAAAAAGGACAATATAGTAAATAATTATGTAAATAAAAATGTATTTTTACATTTTGACTGTGATATACTTGATGATGAATTTTTAATTCGAAACCAATCGTATAATACACTTATCATAATACTTCAGGCGACGTATTTGTTCATTTATTTATTTTTTATTATTTTTTTCCTTTTTTTTTTTTTTGTATATTTATTTTCATTTTATTAATTTTGTATTTACTTTATTATTTTATTAAAAAAAGGTCACTTGACTTTTTTTTATTTCAGCAATATTTTTGATGGAAAATATAGTTTGCAGAAAATTAAGAATAATAAAATCGGTAACAAAGCAGTTCGCGGAGCTCTGTAAATATTTGCTTATTTTCCGCTGATTTTTCAGGTTTTTCCTAATTATTAAAAAAACCTATTGGGAAATCAAAAAACGACCCCCTCAATGCATCAATTAGATATAATATTCCTTCAGAGAACGCACTACACTTAATATATCGGACTAAGATTTCTGGTAGAAATTTTGCTTATAAGGCAAAAAAAAAACCACACATTACAATAAAACCAATATATCCCTTGCTACGCTCCGAATCTAAAAGATATTCAACGACACGCGTTGCGTCAAGTGGTAGTCGATACGCGTGTGCATTTTTCTTAGAAAAATACGTCATTCGGACAAAAAGTAATGATATTATATTATTATTATAAATATTGCATCGTGTAGCGGAAATTTCAAATCGGTAATACATTTTGAATATTGTAATTCGAAAAACGAATATAAAACGAAAAATGAACAATAATTTCCTCGGCGAATTTTGTTTTTTTAGATGTGATTCGATTTTACATATTATACTCTCATATTATTATTCGACTGATTAACGTGTTTAATTTGCTTTTACATTCTTAGTTTGTAACGAAAAAAATATTAGATTAGTTTTACTAAAATGTATATTTTTATTCAGGAAAATCACTTTTTTCAGTTAATGAAGAATACTTCGGTTTTTTCTAAATTCCTAATACCTTTTCCGAAAAAATAATTATTATTGTTTTACATTAAAATATGATAATATAATGAAGGCAATATAGTTATTTGATTTTAATGCAGATTGAATAATACTTACAAAGATATTATATAAATGAAAGAATTGTCTTTTTTTGGATTCGGAGTATAACGTTTTACTATAGATGCAAGGTTTTTGGGTTAGTAAAAATGTTCCGATTTTTTCATGTCATACCTTAAAAGATGCGAACATTTCATCCAATAGCGTTTTATTTGAAAAAAAATGTCAACGGTTTTTCTATTAAGTTTAAAAATCGTATAACAAAAGTCAATATATCGGTTTCATTTTTGTCTGACTTTGGATCACCTTGGCTACAAGGAAAAACACTATATTTGGCACGAAAATTTGTTTTTTCTCGCAATATTTTACCATTGTTTCCAGTTTATTGACTGAATTAAACATATACCCTTTTAATCCTACGAGTAAATACCCATCGAACTTATTCCTACCTATACCCACGGCGTATATAAGGAGGAGACAGGAAAGACTGTGGCTTCCTGAGCGATATTTTTCGCTCTCTTGTGAGATCTCCCGTCACAGTATTAATCATATATTCAGATTATAATTTTTTTAAATTGATATCGATAATTAGTTTTATTATCAATTATCGTATATTTGTTATGAAATATATAATTTCGTGTTTCTATCAAAAAATATAATAATGATTTGATGTATCTACGTCCATAAATTTGTGTAAGAATTAATTTCATAGATTATGAAATTCTGGAAGAAAAATTGGGATTCTCCTAGATATCCACCCTCCGCTCCTAGCCAAACATGGTCTTGCCTCACCTGCCAATATGGGCCACGTTTTTCAGCACCACATTCGCATTTTTCTTAGTTTTTGATATTCCATTTGTTTAGAGCTACGTCTTCCCTGATCTATGCGGAAACTATTTAAAATTGTCCATTTTTTCCAAAGTAGTTTGAAACCACTAACTAGAGTTCCTGGCAATGGCGTCTGTATTCGATTTTCGTTTGTTACAGTTTCCTTTTCCCACGAAGAATGCCATTTCTCTTTTATTTTCTGACTGTGATTTGTCAGCAACCGTCCAAAACGGTGTTTTTGATTTGATGCAAGTATATTTTTTTTGGGGGCGGAGGGCTTGCGTACTGTTATGCCTACTGCACAGCGATCTACGAAGTACGTCCGGCTTGATTTATTTTTTTTTTTTTTATAGGGTACTCGTTGGTACACAGTTTTCGTGCCACTACTGGTACTCCTCGCGCGTATACGTACCCAAATATCGAATAAAAGGAAGACAACGAATGAAAGAAAGAAAGAAAGAAAGAAAAAAGAAAGAATGGGCAAAAAAATATAATAATACGAAAAAAAAAATAGGTACGGCGACGATGGGAACACTGCGAGGAAAACGAATAATAATAATAATAATGATGATAATAATAATTGGAGGATAGCGACGGTGACGACGACGACTCACGAGACGCACACGCGCATATCGCGTAGGGCGGCGGCGTCGATCCGATAATAGGGCGCGCAATGCGCGAAGAATGGCATACCTATGTATACGTATACCGAGGACGGTGACAGAACGCGCGCGGTGCCGGTTATAACGACGACAGGAGGAGAAAAACGCACGGAGACTTATATATTATGTATATATATGTAGTGTGTGTGTGTGTGTGTGTGTGTGCGTGTGTGGGTACGCGTGTTTGTGTGTGTTTGTGTGCGTGCGCGTTTGTACGACGAGGGAGCTCGTTAGACAATAAAGACGAACAGGTAGAATGACACCCTTGGGCGGGTCGTATTACAGGGACGAGTGACGGTATACTGCACGTATTATATAGGTATAATACGCGAATCGTGCGCCACGGGAGAGAGAGGACGCCGCGCCCTCCCCGCGTCGACAGACGGCCGGCCCCTCACCCCCTCTTTGCGTTCTATTTGCTCGGGGAGACATTTTCGATGGGATAGGGGAATGAGGGAGGGAGGCGAGCGAGAGGGTACGACTACCCGTGCACCCCTCGCGGCAAGGTGGCGCGCGTTTTGTTGTATAGGGCCATCGAAAAACACGCCTCCTCCCCTTCGCCGCCGCCGCCTCCGCCGATCACTACGCATCTCCGCGGAACGCTTCCCCTCAGTCTCCCCGGCTCTCATCGCTCCCCCCCCCCCCC
>CABPRJ010000061.1:121047-214958 GCA_902439185.1 Cinara cedri
CCCCCCCCCGTGCCCCGTCTTTCGTCCGTACTATATATACGCGTCTCGTCCCTGCAGCGTACAGTCCGTCACCGACCCTACCTATCCTACCCTACCCTCCCGTCCCCCCACAAATACGCGAATAGGTATACACGAATCGCGCGCGTCACTATAATAGCGGCTTGCGACTCGGGCGTATAATGCACGGTCGTAAATTCACGACGTTATTTATCGCGATCGTATATTATAATATTGTACGCGCACACTCGTATATCGTTATAATATAATATTTATATACGTCAAAACCGTCACATATTACCGACGCTGCGGTTATTATAGAGGACATAACGAGGAAAAAAAGTTCGATGCCGAACTCACCGAGTAAGTAACGGCGGTGGTATAAAAAGAAGGTCTTGCAGCGCGTGGCCGAAATCGCACAAATCTCAAATATCGAACGCGTATAGGCGGATTAATAATAACGTATATGAGTTGGTATAATATTATGAACAAAACTGCGAGCTGCATCGCGAGAAATCGTTTTTCCAGAGCCACGTCACTGATACGATCGTATTAGACGCATAGTCTGAGTGTTGTAGTATAAAATAGAATAAAATTACGATTGTTCACGAGCTGAGGAAACGGTTTCATTATAGGCGCAAAAAAGTTGATAAATATTCGCTATAGCTATTCGACATCACTGACCCTATCTTCCTGACGTCTCGTCCCTCCCCTCCCGCCCAATTTCAACCATTACGTTCGACCGAAATATTTCGCCTTGCCGTTCGCGAGCGACGCCGTACGTCATATTATTATGTAAATTATATACTGTAAATCGCTCATCGCGATTCCGTAACATAGTATCGCGTAACGTAAATAAACGACGGTCAAAGCAATTGTGCGGAGTGTGTACGCATTTTTTTTTTGTTTTTTAACCCGACGATTTCTCGTCGGGTTCCCATCGGTTATTTCGGCCGAGTGCGTACAGTGTACATCACGACGCGGCCGTCGCGTCGTTGATCAATACTGCAGCACATTATAATACGCGTGTTACACGTGCCGCCGTGGCGTCTGTAAACGCTTAGCTCATCGTCAGCGGCTATAACTCCGTGACTATACGAACAGTCATGGATATTTTTTTTCGCAGTTGTTGGTTTTTCGTCCGAAAAAAAAAAACGGTTTTTCTGTACGGACATATTATTATTATATACCTACACGCAGATAACGCGCGTTAATGACTGCGCGCACGGAAAACCGCAGTCAGCATAATAATAATAATAAAAAATAATATCGTCGCCGTGGCCCGTGCGTGAAACGTACGCGCGATTACGGTGGCCGCCGGCGGCGGTGCACAGACGAGAATCGGAAGGGAAAAAACAGAATAACAATTTTTTTTTTTTTTTTTCTGTAAACATCGGTCTTTAATTCCCCTCCCTCCTACGTTGTATCGGTATAGATTATATTGGTACCTGTAGAACTTTTAAAACCGTGCGCGAAATTTCTAATTGTTTGTGTTAGCGCCTTAGTGGGAAGACGGTTCAATTTCAATTATTACTAAATTCGAACCGAATTACTAATATTATAATACTAAGTATTTTTATCGAAAAATATGAGTTCCCCTTTGGGGAAGAATTTACGAAAATCCCTTCTATTCTATATAAAATGGTATCACAACGAATCAACCATGACGAGTTAGCCGAACATTGCCAATTAATTTATTATACTATCTACTTGTTTACATGGGTGTAGGGGGATAAGAGAGGACATATGCCTATCTTGAGTATTGAACTATACGTACTTATACGTATGACATGTTAACAGTTTAACAATAGGGTCAATATAATTAAAAAATGCAATTATAAAAAACATATTCCAACACATGATCTTGAAATTTAAATGTTTGACGCCCTTGATTATGTACATGATAATATTTATAACATTACTTTACACATATTTCTAAAATATATTTACTCTACAAACAGTTATACAGTTATCTATATAATATCCAACTACCATCTAACTACTATAATATACATCCTTTTGTTGGTATAAAAATGAAAAATTATTTTTTAGATTCTAAACGGTATATTTAATTGTTTTACTTTATGATGTGTGATTTGTATTTGTTTTGTCTGCAGGCAACATTTTTACTAGAAATCTTGCTCCGATTTTAAGTGTAGAATTTTTCTGAAAGTAAATTTTATCTAGTTGGTGCATTGAGGAGGTATTTTTTTTATCCTCCGTGCAGTTTTCTAATTAATTGGGAAATCTCATAGAAAAAGTGGGGAAACGTATACGGTAATAATAACGGTTTCATTATTTTCGATTTTGTTTTTTTGTTCGATTAAATAAAATCGTATAAACCTGACGAGTTTTTAGCTATTTTTTAAGCATTTGACATTTTTGAGTTGATTTAATTTTTATTATTTGGTTTTATATAGATTATAAAATTGTTGTGAGCGATTGCCTCCTGCGAGTTGGACATTTTAAATAAATTGCAAATATTAGGCAGTAGGTTATTTTAATTAAGGTATATTTAAGTTAAGATTATCCTATTATATCATCAATATACAAGTATGCCATAAAGGTTTTAGTCGGCAATTTCACCATAATATGATATCCATAACAAATATAAAAATATCTATGCAATACCTATTAGAATAGTTCGTATGTAACAGATTTTCAATTTTTAAATATTTTTTTTTTATATAGCAATAGTTCCCTACCACCACCTTCTCCTCTCTTTCCTTCGCTAGTAAGATCTGATCATAATTATGATAGCATAAATCATACGTGGTCAATAAATACCTTAAATTTGTTTGGTATGTTGTGAAAAATATACGTAGCTATATAAACATAACATAAAATTAAGTACATACTATAAAACGGTTTCCATTGCATATAGAAAAGGTAGACAAAAAAACATTTTTTTTTCAGAGTCGTATCTTTGTATTTGTATAAGTGTAAAAGTACCATCGAATCTCATTCTACAAATAAAAAAATGCCTAGATCATTTTAAGTGAATGACACGCAGTTTCTATGTACTTTTTTTTTACTGGTTAACTTACCATCGCTGAATAGAAAATGGCATTAAGGTAAATCATCAGAATAAAAAACATATCATTATTTGTTTCTAAACAAAATATATTAAATTTAAAATAATTGTTGATACGTATAGTTATTTTATTCAAATTATAATTATATAGTTGTGCAGATTGAATTATCTACTTAAAAAAATATATATTAAAATTTAAAATTGATATTTTATTTGCCCCTATGGCATAATTTCTAAATTAAATATATCTCATTTCCAAAATCCTAATTACGCACCACTGTTTCTTGCCCGACTATATCCAACCATCACCACTGGTGGCCGGATTCCCCTTGGTCACTTGTTTGTTGAGTTTCTAACTTAAATTATGCCGTATAATACTTTGCGATTGACCCTCCCCCCAAACATGGCAACCTTGGCGCCCTGCACTCCAATCTTTATACTAGACCGTCAAATTTGAGGGTGCCAAAATTAAAGATACATCACAGACCCATAAAAACAAACAACCCCACAATCTCCTTTACACGACATTTATAATAAGTAATAACACATTTCATTAACAATTTTTTATACAAAAATGTATCATAACTTTTTTAAGTTTATTTTTCATACACACATTCATTGTCTGTAGGTAATATATATTTTGTGCTGCTTGTTAATTATGAAATACAATGAATAAAATACTAAGGTTAGGTCTATACTATAGTATACTAAGTATATACTAAGTAGTCTATACTATAAAACAACTTATTGGGTATTATTGGAGGTGCTAATTTTAAACTTGGGGTGCTTAAGATCCCCTAGTACCCCCCCAGTTGCGCTTATGCTTATTAGGCATATATTCTGATATTTCTTTTGTTATAAAACATCTCTTTCAATAGCTCATAGCGTTTTTTCGTCTATCATGTTCCCCGTTTTGATTTTGCACAGGCCCGTGTATTTTTCGATAAACTTACATAGTTAGGGGAGCAGTTCTCTAATTTACGATGTAATATAATTTGCAGCCCTTCAGAAAGAATTTTTGCGATTACTTATACCAAACAAATTTATTAAGCAATATATTCGTTATAAATACTCTTTTTTTTATTGTTATTATATCGTTTACTATGTGTATTTTGGTTAACGTAGAATAATATTGTTAATAACAATCATCGTATAAACACCGACGACAAAACGATAATTGGTGAAAAACTATATTATACTCGTATACTATAACAATAATATCATAGTACCTATACTGTTTGAGATTGTTCTTGTCGTGAAATTGTGACCATAATATTAAAAATGATCGCGAATGATATTAAAAGAAAATACAGAATATTATGTAAACTACAATACAAATTTTAAAAAAAAAACCCCATTATTTACCTATTGAAATCCAAAAAAGCGTATTATTATACGATGCGCATATTTACTCGTACATATTATTATAATGTTTCTTGCCGTGCACACATTTCAAAATATTATGCAGGGCGAGCGGAAAGTTTGTCGGGCGGTCAGAAAATCGGTACAAAATCAAAAGTCGTAACGGCAACGGCGGCGGCGGCAGTGGCGACGACTATACCGCGGACGGTGAACCTCCCGCGAACGACGGTCGCGCCCGACCAATGACAGCGTTCGTGACGCGGTAGGGGGGCGCGACCAACCTGCTGGGACCCTCCTACCGGTTGGACGCGTCCGCTACCGTTTACTACCACGCGCGCGCGCGCGCCTCTCTCTCCCGTTTTGCCGTCGACGTCTTCAGTGTTCGACAACGACGACGACGACAGAGACGAGACGGAGACGTCGACGCGTCCGACACGAAACCTTACACTCGGCTGCAGACGTTTTACGCAAATTTTGTCCGTCCTAGCCACGTTCCTTCACGATTCGTTTTTGGTTGTTTGTTTATTGCTTTCTACTTACGTATAATATAACTGGTGCATAATAAAGTATTAACCATCCGTCTTTTAACGACAACATATCGATTTAAAGGTGCGTGTATATACCGTGATGGTGATCACCCCGCGCATTTGATTTCCGATCGCGCGAACACGTTATGTCGTACGTGTCGCCGAAGGATATGGTCGGTGGCGGCGCAGGTAGCGTGAGTATGTCACCTGGCAGTTGTATGGATGTGCTCAGCGAGAGTTCGGTGACGTCTAGCGTGGTCACCGGTGGCGGTGGTGGCGGTGGCGGGTCTGTCACCGTGTCCGATTTTCTGCAGACCAAGCGCAGCCTGTCGTTCTCCTCTGAACAGGTGTCGTGCATGTGCGAGGCGCTCCAACAGTCCGGCGACGTGGACAGGCTGGCCCAGTTCCTGTGGTACCTGCCGCCCAGCGAATTGCTCCGGGGCCAAGAAACCGTCCTCCGCGCCAGGGCTCTGGTGGCTTTTCATCGGTAAGATATAGTTACACAATTTCGTATTATATTTTATTTTATTATTTACGCCAAGCGTAACAAGAAAAGGTGTAGAATAATACAAATATAAAGTAAAATACATAAATATAGTAAAAAAACGCGTGATAAACAAGGAATATATAGGTAACTTAAAAGTATTTTTAAATAATTAACTATTTTTAATATTTAAATATGACCCGGGAATTTAGAGTTGTTTACGTATCTAAGTATACTATTTAAGGTATGATTATGCCAGTATGATGTTATTTATGTATCGGTACATATAATTCAGACTGGTTTCTTACTCGTAAATAGCAGAAGTGCCCTTTGAACGTTTTAGTAACAAGGAGATTAGGAACGTTAAGTGAACCATTTAAAATTGCTATACATACTCAAAAGAATCAAAATTTTCAATGAATACTTATATATATATATATATATATATACATATTTAAACTTTAAACCGTTAACAAAATGTTATTAGATGTCTTCTAGTTGATTATTTCAAAAAAACAACCGATTTCCAGAGGTTAGGACATAATTTTCGCACCATCATATAATGAGTATTATGATATACATACGTTTATACTTGGTTAAGTATAAAAATACATATTGTAAGTTCTAATAATAAGTGTTTAAGTTGTATCTAAACATTGAGCTGCGTATATTTCAAAACCCCACTAGCAAAGTTTTTAAAAATTTACCCAAAATTACTATCCCGATTCTTCTCCCTCTCCCTTTTACATATTTGTAAGGCTACACGCAATTGCATTAGGGAAACATCCTCTTCCATCGTCACGCTACTGATATAGTATTAGACCGATTACCAAGTATTATGAAATACCGGCGGACACCCATAATTTGGAAACATTATCGTGGGTAATAAAACGTAGTATCTCGACTCGACAAAAACAACAATTATTATAATAATTCGAAGAAACCCGATTGTGAAGTTATATAAATCAACAACTTACTGTTGTCACGTGCTAAAAATCTAAACGAGATAACGTTTTAACGGAAATGTGATATTATATAATATTATTCTCACTGACACGAAAACGTGTTTATATGGGAAATGCATAGGCACGTGATGATTAGTATTTTTCGTAAACCATGGCCGAGAGAAATTGTGTGCGTATGAGTTACCTAATGAAGTCAACCACTCTACTATTATCTCCTCGCCAGATATCGGGGGAGACTTCAAGGGATTTTATTTGATTCTGAAATACTTACGCATATTTTATATTTTAGATTCGGAGCATAGCGAGAGATCTATTGGTGTTAGTGGTTCTATGATGCGGTTTTTTTTTCGTGTGTCTATGAGCAACTTTTCAGCAAGAAGTTTTGCTCCGAAGTACATAATATAATGTAGCATTTTTTTAAAAAGAAATTCTAGACGGTGTATTAAGGAGGTAACTTTTTAATTTTTCAAAAGGATTTCATAATAATTTGGAAAAAACCGAAAAAAGATAAAAATGAAAACGAAAAAATTAACGGCGTCATGATATTTTTATTTTAAATTTTTACGATTATATACCAGAAATATTAATACAAAAAAGACAAGAGATCTTTTTTGTTGAATTTTTAATTTTATTAATAAATAAAAAGACATTTGTTCATTTTACGTGTAGGTTTTTTAATAATTGAACAACACCAAAAAAAAGGTTAAAAGAATGGGAAAATTTACGAAAATAATGCTTTTATTATTTTCAATTTTTTTTTTCGTTATAAATCAGTTAAAAATATTCGTAAAGATTTTCAATTTTAATAGAAAACCTAAATTTGCCCTTTTTAGATATGGTCAATTTTTAGAACATTTTTGAGTCTTTTAAACTTATTTATTAGTAGACATTTTAATTTTGCGAGATTTTTCTAAAATTGTTATTTTATAGGTACTCTGTGGATAAAATTGTTTGACTAAATAGAAATTTTTAAATAAAATTCGTTATAAATTATACTTGTGGGCAAAAAAAAAATGAATGCAATGTAGTTTTGTTTCATTATAAGAATTTTAATGTCAAATTTTGATGGTTATCTACAATATTATGGAATTTCAAAACATGTATAACCGAACTTCACTCTGAATCGTTTGTAGTTAAGAATATGATTTATTAATACTTACTGCAGATATAAATTAAATAACTTTATGTATCCTATATCTTCCCAATTTCCAACCTCCAACAATGGCACACCTATCCCCAGTATCAGTTTTTTTTTAAATTTTAACTTTTATAATACCTAACTATCTAGCGATCTTATAATAAATTGCCTAATAAAATTCATCTTGGGGTCTTCATAAGAATATAATATGAATAAGACATATTATTTTAATATTTATGGCTCATCATATTTTATAAACTCATAAATTATGAGGTTAGGTTAGGTTTATACAATTTTATAAAAATACATGTTTTGCACTACAGTATTATATTCTTTCAATAGCATCATTTAAGGAGTAGGTGACTTACTTGATTATTATATCTCAGTCTAAATTTATGATTTTTAATCATCATCATTATTCTTATATAGCTTGAAGCTTCGATACATATATATCATTTAGTGTTTATATGGATTGTAAAAATAATAATATTATATTAAAAGATTGACTGACTTTCAGGATAAAAAAAAATATCAACAATTCAAATAAAAAACGTCTAAGAGAATTTTTCTTTATGTGCCCTAATAAATATTAATAATCTGCGGTCAGATATCTTTTGAAATTGGGGAAAAAAGTCAACAAATTTAAAAATGATATAGGTACTTATCAATACATTCAATGCAATAGTTGTTTGTATTCTTGACATTTTTTTGCCATCCTAAAAGTTAATGAGTCAAAGATGAAATTGTGTCAGTGTCGGAGTTTAGTGGTCGACACTTTTATAATATACCTACTTTTAAAGTAGGTGTTTTAGTAAATGACCCCTTTTCTCATCGTCGATTAGAAAATTCAGTCCACTCGATCATTCCTATAATCTTCAAAATATTGAAACGACTTCACTGTCGGTATATAATCTTTTCTAGTTGGTCTATTAATTAGTCATAAATTCAGTATACCTATACCCTTAAATTTAGTGTCTTCTCTTCATTAATGCCTCTTTCCGACGAATAATGGTAATTATTATACGGTTCTTGTTCCCTGAAGCTTCGAATTAAAATAACCAACGTGGAAATTATGACATAACAAAGTCATCGTACAAAGAAAAAATAATCGATTTAGTCGTTACTTTGTAGTCAAGCTAAGAAAGAGATCCAAAGGTTAAAATACATCTCCCAATCCCCGAAATTTGTTTAAAATTGTTGAAAAAACGATCCTTTTATCAATATAAAAAAAAATAAGTTGGTCGTTCTAAATTTTTTCCAACTACGGCCTTGAAACGGGTATCGTGTGCAGTTCTAACATTTTCTTAACGCTGCAGGCTGTGGCGTGTATATTATTATATTATGTTCAATGTTACCACCCGAAATCGATTTTGTTTACGTTTCGCCAGTCTATAATAACGTTTAATATTATACAGAGTCTTCCAAATTTTATATGCGTTACAGTTTTGAGAGCTGCAGAATCGTGGAGTCTTACATACCTATGTATATACTCGTAACCACATATTATACAGTATACACTCTCAAAACTATAATACCTATAACATTTGGAAGACCCTGTACACGTATTCATATGTATATAGGTACTTACAAGTTTTCGTATACGCGCGTAGTTTTATTGTTTTCGTTTAAAACGCATTCAACAATATTATAATATCCTCTCGGTACCGTTCAAACGCGTGGTTTTTATTTTTTTTTTTTTTTTATAAACACGGCACTTAATATAATATACATGCATGATATATGCATTCGAACTTATATAATATATTATTGCCGGTCATAAAAACCCGATATTCTTTGATTTTATTTTTCCGCCCGTATATATTATAGCACTAAACGAGCCCGAATATTCGTTTTCGGTCAAAACGACCACCGCGTTTCAAACAAAAACCGCGTGCTCTGTAGTTAATCGTTGTTCCGCAAGAAAAATAGAGACCAATTAAAACATGTAGGTTTTTTGAAAAATAGAGAAAATAACAAAAAAAAAGCCGCGAGTTATCCACTACATGTCTGGGTTTCAAAAGAAACAATATATACCAAACGCGACCAACAAAATTAATGTATTATTCTTTATAAAATAATTTAAAATTCAGCGAGAAAAGAAACAAAATATGTTTAAGGCTTTTATATAATTGATGTATAGAATATTTAAAACTCAATTATATATATTTTTTAAGTACTTTATATATCCGTTTAAAATATTTCATAACCATGGGCATCCATTGATGAAATTTCAGGGGGAAGGGACAAAATAAAAAAAACTTCTGAAAATATATGTTAAATGAAGGTTTAAATTTGAATTAATTAAAATTACCTGTTCGTATTATATTTTCAGGGAAAAGAGTATATAACCCATCTTACCCATGAACTATGGGCACTCGTGTTCGGAACCTTGCACCATATGTAAATGAATTGTGCATTTTTAAAAATATTTTTAAATTATTGTCACGTTCTACACATGTTTTGATATTATTACCTACATATATGCAATGGAAAAATGATGACAATAACCTATTCAAACTTTTACAAATTTTCTTTAATATCTGTATATATGCGGCTTTGTCCGTGCATAATGTCGAATAAAAAGCATTGTTTTACAGTGAGTAAAACAGCTCGTTTTTTTTCCCCCGATTGGACTGAAAATCAACGGGGACCTTCTTTAAAGCTTAATACTAATCGTTTAGTGAAAACCGCATTTAAAAATTTGAAACTGTGTAAAGAGTAGAGCACGTATGGAAAAACCGACAGATGCTGACAAAATCGATTTCAAATAGGTAGGTATATAAATACGCCACTACATGAGTAGCGTCATCTTAAAAGTATAGTACTAATACCTTTGACAAGTATATTAACTATTTTGTTTGCCTTAAGTTGATTGCCTAACCAAAATTACGCATAACAATAATACTGTTTACCAGGAAGAATTATTAGAATACAATATTGTGTTTTGAATATTCTGATCAGTCCACTTGATTTCGTATTTTTTGTTAATACGTTCAGTATACACCGAACTAAAATAACTAACAGTGACGTGTATATTACATACATTTTACATTATTTTAGTGATTTATACACGACAAGTTTGACGCGTGTAAACAAACGGCAGGTGTTGTCGAAAACAAATTGTTGATATACATAATAATATCATATTATATTATATAATGTGCGTACTAACGTCGACCGCGTCTGCGCGTTGTTATCGTTAATGTTGTACGTATAAAACATAAAGCGATTTCCGGAAATTCAAATGAAAAATATTGTTTTCACGTGTTGAGGAAAAAACAAAATGTGTTTTAAAACCTATGACTATACCTCGTCTATTAGTAAAATTGTTTAGTAACTGTATTTCAATTTTTACGTATAGATTTATTCAAATTGTGTATATTTCGGTCACTTTTTCACAGAATATTGTTGGTATCATATATTCTAAAATGTTATATTGCCGTTATTTTATACACTTTCATGTTCAGGGGGAGGGATGAAAAAAATACCATGTTTTCAATTTCAAAGGCAACCTAAATTAAATATTTTATGAATATAAGTAAAGTTTTAGTTTAAATGAATGTCGGTGTTAATATGTTTAACTTTTGTCGATCCGTTGACGAGATATTCCACTTGAAAATTTGTCATTTTTTGTGTAGAAATTATTTTAGAATACCTATATGATTCCAAAAAGTTTTTCCAGAGGCAATTTTTTTAAAAAAAAAGTGTTCGTAAACAAATTGACCAGAACATTTATAATTTGGAAGACCCTGTGTATACATTGTTTATGGTGTAACAACAAATTGATGAAGAAAATACATTAGGGAGTTGTATAACAAGGTAAACCCCTGGCGTCTGCATGTGACCAGTTTTATTAAAGAGAAAATACTACAATATTAGTTAGGCCGTGTTATAATGAGGAGAAAAGAGAAATATTGATAATGTTAGATTAGCGATAGAATGCGGAAACTTCTGAGAAAAATTCCTCATCGCGATACAACCTGCAGGAAAATGTGGATCTATGTTCTCAAATATGAGGATATAAGAAATCAGTGAATACAAGAACAAGTGATACGAGACAGGGATGAATGGAGTGAAGTTATTTTGGTGACGAAAATTCTTAGAGTTAGTTGTAAAAGCCAGAAGAAGAGAGAGACATATTGTTTTATACATAGTAAAATTTTGTATATCTTCTTATTTTTCTATATTATCGTTGTACCTATTATTTTTTAGCGATTCGTTAGAATCCGACAGGTTATTATATTATTATTTTGTCCAATGCCAAATAATAATAATACGTGTGATATTTTTTCATCAGCGGAAACACAGAAAGCGTTTCTACATATATTTATATTATTTCATATTAGACATACGCGAATTTATTGTTTCCTGACGGACGTAGCGTTTTTTTTTTTTTTTTTAATTTCCAATTCTCACGTTTTTTTAAATTTTTGCTGAAGTAAATGTTTTCGTCGCGATAAGCGGTATTAGGCCACATTTTATGCACGAACATAACAAAACGGGAAAAAAAAAACTGAAAGCATGCCGCTGAATTACGCATTACACGCAAAATTAAAAAAAAAAAAAAAAAAAAAAAAAAAAAAACAATATAATTGTTCAGCACACTGTGGTTTATAAAGTGCGTGCTTAAAAAATTAAAGAAAAATCACATTACCGGAACTGCAAAAATATTATTCCTATGAATGTATAATGTATACATAGGCTTAAATTAAATATATAAAAAAAAAATGTAAATTCTCTGACAAAAAAAAAAACGAACAAAATACCGGATGATGGAACTATTATATACTGCAGTAAATGATATTATGATAATGTATATTATATTATAAAAAGATTAAAAAAACGTATATAAAAGATTTGTGGGCAAAATCTAAAGGGTGTCTGCGAGAAAAAATAATGAAGGAGCTATGATTGGAAAATATACTATAAACAAGTACCTATACGGTATTATTATGATGCGTACATACGTACTTACTATAGAAAACCAGAAACGAGGTAGTGTCGCTATATTTTGTTATTCAATAAAGGGTAGCCCCCAGATTTAATGGGCCAGTAAGAATGGAATGCATTGTAGGTATATATATATATATACATTATAATTTATTATACGCTTATACTATACCTATCTTTATAGGGAACATTGCTAAGGAAATAAAATCGTAATAATATAAAAAAAAGACAGACATACTTAGCACAATGGGTGGGCCACTGTTGTAGGTGAGAAGTTAGAAAAGTATAATATAGTAGGAAATTTAACTTATATTTATATATTTATATATTATATATATATATATATATATATATATATATATTTATTTATTTATTTATTTATATATTTGTACACATCGATAGACCATTATTTACGAAAAACGATTCGGAGAGAAGTTTCTTTTGTACACGAACGTAAATTTTCCCATTTTTCCTATGTTTTTCCCAATCAATTTAAATAAAACATGATCTCTCTAATATATCACCCAGATAAAAAGTTTCAGAAAAGAATATTGAGAGTAATGGAGTATCATTTATGTGGTGGTACAGTGCGGCGTGCGACGTGTTAATATTGCACCACTACTCTCCCTCAACCAAAACTTAGAAGTGGAACAACTCGTCAACGAATTGACAGAAATCAAAAATTTCAACACTAAAATTTATTTTAATTAATACTCCGTCTATTTATGGAATTTTCAATGTAGGTTGCCATTTGAAAATCAAAAGTAGACATTGGTTTTACCCCAAAAAATAACATAAATATAAAATTGTAAAGCGACATGTTTCTTAAATTTTCTAGCAAAAAAAATTCCGAAAAAAGTTAATACTTTCCGAGATAATGAGTATACCCACTTAAATGGATCACCTGGTATAACGCAATATAATTTGGCGTAAATATATCGTTCTTGTCGAGTGTCATGGACCGTGGTCAGTCGTCAGTATGTAGATTATGTGTGAGATGTATTGATATTATTATAATATTCCGCGAGGTAATGGAGGAAGTGACAAACTTTTTACGCGACTCGCATACCAAAATGCCATTTAATATTTCCAGAAATGCCTTGCGCTCGCCGATTGTTGTATGTGTAAACAATATTTATTATATATCAACGAGGCCATCGATTTCGATTTACAACATATTATAAGCAACGTGATCTGAAATTTGAAGATCAAGTTTTTGTAGAAAATTAAATACATTTATTTTGTACTTATGATAACTATATTATACGATCAATTAACGTTATATAATATAGATAAACCATGTATTTTATCTTTCTGAGAATAAATTGTTTTCCATACGCTACCACCATCTCAGGTATTATATAGTTGCCTATATACCTAATCTATATTTTAGAACAAAATGATAGCTTAGTAAATTTATTATGGTCTAGCATTGCCCAAAACAAATAATTATTCTTGCAATCTATTTTTTTTTTAGTTTATGGGAATAGTCATAAAAAAAATCTTAATTCTTATGTAATATAGGTACATAAAACATATATATAAACCACGTCCACAATGAGCTTGGAAACTGAACGCAGTCGATGCAATTTGATTCACTTGATTAACATGATTATCAAACCTTGTAGATACCGTCGAATGATCTCAAAAAAAATATCATAAAACAACAATACAGTCCTACGTGACTTAACTAACCAAATTATTTTTGTAAATGGTTTTTTTTTTCAAATTAATAAGAAAAACAAGATTTATTAAAAATATTCTATAACAAATTTATATATATATATATATATATATATATTATACATATATTATACATATATTATTACAAGTGTAATACTGTAAATACACCTAAGTTTAAATGACAAAAACGCGTATACGTCGGTATAGACAATGCATTAAAAACAAAATACTAACTCGACATAATTTGTGTTTTATAATAATGAACTGATTAATTCAAAACGATATTACGTCATCATATCATATACCAAAATTATTTCACATAATATTACATAACTAATATGTATGATGTTGTTAAATTTCAGATTTATTCCTATTTCAAGGAGTTTGTGAAAATGTCTTTATTTCAAAAATTCGAAAATTATTTTTCAAATGCTATTTGAAATATTATTTTATAAAAGTATAAGGAGGAATTATAGTATTTATTACAAATAATAATTGTTTCCCGGGTTTGGAAACATTATAGGAAAACGGCATTCGCTACAGTGTTATTATATTTTATCGAAATCAAATAATTAATATAACTAAATTTAAAACGCTTTTAACGTTTTCTAAAAAAAAATAAAGTGTCCCATTCAGTCGGAAATGTATACTTTAGAGTCTAAAGTCTAAAGTTTAGTAAATTCCTAACATGGACATTTCCAAAATATGGAAATAAGAACATTTGGATACTATAACGGACGAACATCTTTTCAAATATATTGTTTACGATTTAATCCGAAATTATCAGTTTTTTCTAAATTTAATAATGTTATACTTGTAATACACAACTGTGTTGATAAAAAAATAGAAGATTTGCATAACATAATAATCGATATCGGCAATATAAGAGGACGTGCATCACAATGAAATTTAACGCAATTATCGTGATAAACGGTCAATGGTGAAACTCAACTCACGTTTGATTTTTCGAAAACGATAAAATACAATATTATATCGTTGGTCTCAGAAAACTGAGAAGAAGGACTTAGGTTAATGTTGTATAATTTTCAATAAAAGCAAATTCAATTTTGAAAATTGCTAAATTGTCTAATTGGTAAATGTCTAAATCCCAAAATAAGGCACTTTAAATAGCTTAAATCATCAAATTATATGACACAGGTATGTCTTTTTGTCAATTTAAAAAGTACAACATAGTGACGAGATATTTTTTTTTTTTCAGTATAAAACTTGAGTTGAAATACCATAAACCTATATATGCCTTTAGAAGTAGAAAAAAAAAACGGAAAATATTAAGATATATTGATATGTATAATTATTTCGGAATAAGAATTGTAATTAGAATAGATAGCTGGTACACCTCGTATTATTGCGCAAGAAGCATGGCACGTGTGTACATACAGTCCTATGAAGATTTACTACTTCTTTTCTCGCGATAGGACACCCTATATGTTCTACAATAATAAATGTACATAAACATAATGTTATATTATGTTATGTATAAATACATAGTATTATGCATAACATGTGACCTCATAGTATAAATTGAAAGTATATCTCTATCCATATAAATGTTTAAAGCTACGTCCAGACCAAATCAATATTATTGAAAACTGCATGCCCAGTATTCAAATTGATGGCAACAAATTAATGACGTCTTCTAATTTTATCAACTTTTATGTTTTTAACAAAATAGAAAACGAATTTTTCTTTCCGCATGGGAAAAAATTCGTGCTATATTGTTTGAAACAATATTTTCAAATTGTCTTTTTCTCATAATATTTTTGAAGATAAATTTTAGGCTTCTGAAATATTGATATTACTTATGTATTCTTCGTTATAAACATCTTGCCGAACATTGAAATGTAGTCGATAACATTACTTTATTAATCTGAAATCTGGAAGTAAGTTTTTTTTTTTTAAATTGTTGACAATTTATTTTATTGAAAAATGTTAACAACGAAGTCTCTACTGTGTTAATTTTATCTGGACCGGGCTTTAGCCCTATGTTCTGTCTATAAGTAAATTTACTAGAAAATATTTGATCTTATTTCATATTATTAACATTTAAAAAAAAAACTATTGTTTGGCAATTATATTCACATAAACTGAAAAATAATACACGAATTTCACGTAATTTTTACGATTTCAATTAAAATTGTCAAAACTTTAAACTTGTATAATAAAAAATATATAATACATTAAGCTTTTTTTGCCACTAAATACAACGTATGACAAATGTATTAAATATTCAAAAATTTTTTAGGAGAAAAATAATTTTATCCATATGAAATGAAAAAAATACCCCAAAAAAGCAAAAACCCAAACAATTTTGTAATTTTTCTACATCTATAAAAAGTATTAAGTATACAATGAAAACTTTAAGTTCCAACAATTATCGTAAGGTAGGTCGCAAAAAAATGTTTCGTTTTTCCTACAGTTTTTCTCCATTTTTCTTAATTATCAAAAATACTAAATCCAAAATTGTTTTTCAGAAAATATGCTTCTCTTAGAATTCGGACCAAGAGTTCTTATAGCAAACGAAAATCTAAATAATTTAAAATCGGAAACGTCATTAATGTGCATGTTTTTCCTCCTCAATGTAGTAATTAGATCCAAAATTTGACAAAACAATTATGTTTTTATTATTATTATTTCTTATTGTAGCAAGATGTTAGTAAATAAGTTGTTTACAGACATAAAAAAAATAATAAGCACACATATAATAAAACTAATATATTCCTCACTCCGCTCAGAATCAAAAACTATACATTGTGAAATAACCATTAAAATATCACCTAACCAGACAAATAATATGTAGTATTTGGGTTTGACAAAGAAAAGTACTGTGTTGAAATAGATTTTTAATTTCACTGCACAACTAAAAAATGATCTATGTCATGTATGGTTTCCAATCAACAGGTGCGCGCTTAGGGGAACGTTATTATTGAACTGATTATTGTAGCCTCGACCAATTGTGTGTATTTCCGCGTTTAAAATGACTCAATTTTTCTCCACCGAACCGAGGAAATTAATTTAGTATTATCGTTTGACAAGGATATTAGAATATTTATAAACTACAGCCCATTATCGTTATTTTTTGCGCGCGCGCATCATGTTCAAGAGCTACTCCAAAACAAAGTTGCAAACCGAAAATAAATAATTCACGAATTTCGAACATTTCTCCTATAATCAATTTTTTACGAGGTACATGTAATATCCATTGTGTATGTATTGTTGTAGGAACGCGTTCCACGAGCTATATGCCATACTGGAGAGCCAAAGTTTCGATTCAAGATATCACGTGCAACTACAGCAGTTATGGTTCAAGGCGCACTATCTGGAGGCCGAGAAGATCCGCGGCCGTTCTCTAGGCGCCGTGGACAAGTACCGGCTCCGCAAGAAGTACCCACTGCCCAAAACCATATGGGATGGTGAGGAGACGGTATACTGTTTCAAGGAGAAGTCGAGGAATGCGCTGAAAGACTGCTATTTGAAGAACAGGTACCCGACACCGGACGAGAAACGCGACCTGGCCAGGAGGACGGGCTTGACACTCACTCAGGTTAGCAACTGGTTCAAGAACCGACGGCAGCGCGACCGGACGCCTCAGCAGCACAGGTCAGTTTTCATTGTCATGTATAGGATGCAGGGTTTGCGTTTATAATATTATACGTGGTTCGGTAAGTTCCAACACGAAACATAGCAAGGAAGCGGATTCATATGTAAGTTCCGACACGAAAAAAAGTATACCCGCACATAAGTTCTTACACGAACAGAAATAATAATATTATTATCCAAAATCATTTTCATTTTTCTTACCGGATAAATCATTTAAAATATATACTGAATTATTAAAAGCAAATACATAAAGTTGGAATAAACCCAAATAAATTTGTGTTAGACTTTGAGTAATCAATACACCAAGCAACTGATACAGCTATCTTTCCAATAGCATACATATGGGGATATCGCTTCCATTTTGGCAAAGCTTGGTACCATAAAACTCAAAGTTTAGGTTTTGCCCAAGAATTTAATATTGCAAATAGTGAATTAGTTAAGTGGCTGGTACATATATTTGGCTTAACATTTCTTAATCTAATAGATGATTGTTGGTGATTTTAATTTTAGTTATTATTATTATTATTATTCATAACTGAAAAACCAGAAATTAATAAAATAAATGAATTTTACGATTATTTAGTGACTAATTACATAGAGGATAGTAGTGCGTTGTATGTATTTTATTCGTGTCGGAACTTACGTAGTGGTTTATTATTTTTCGGGTTGGAACTTACGCATGCACACGCATGGGTGATTTTTACCTGCGATATCTCGTGTGGAAACTTACATTAGCCCTATTATACAGTCACAACAATAATAATATAGTATGCCGAATACATTTTCCGACACTTGATTTAAACAAAAATGACCCGAGTGTCGTACTGATTTATTTGATACACGCTGTACTTAATCGTATGTAATAACGAACACACACTTCGTACGATGGATGCGCTACTGTTGTAGGTGAGAATTTGGAAAGGTTGGGAGCAAATTTAAAGTATATCTGATTTAAAAATAATAAATTTCGTAAATTGTCCCATTTATTATGAAAACCCATGAGAAAATCAAAAAATTACCTTCATAAACGACCACTCTAGTCAAATTTTCTTCCAGTAAAAGTGCTACACTTGAAAAGTTATTCATGGGAAAAAAAAAGTAAAATATACATCATTTTAAAACCAATGCATGCCTCGCTCCGCTCAAAATCTAAAAATTATATGAATACCCACATTATTCCAACTAAAAGTTTCTAAAAATGAAATGTTATCAAGTACAATATATAGTAGTTACACCGATATTTTTGTTTTTTTTTTTTGTTTTTGGTTTTGTTTGTTTTTTTTTTTTTCACCGGGTTACAGAATTATGGTAAAACTATCGTATGCGTACGACAAACCGTTTCATCGGTGTAGTTTTTATTTTGAAAACATGAAAAAAAAAACAAAAAAGTTTTCCGCGATAACATAATAAGAATAGGTTGAGGAAATAAAAATATAAATACAGGAGGTAGTCCGAAAAATACGAACCAACAATGTGTGTTTCGATTTTTTATGTTTTCAAGGCTATAAATTATTAACAAATGTTTTTTATTTTCACACCAAACTCATATACTGTTAAGTGAATCACAATACAGGCAATTATTATTCGTCATTTCTAATTTTCTATACATGTATAAAACAATCCTTCCTTGTTAAAATATAATATATAGACTCGTTAAATAATATTATATGTTTGAATGCAACAGTGGCGTATCGAAAGAGATCTTTACCTCTCCCCCTCCTTGACTGTGTTAAAATGTAAACAATAATCTAAACTATTCAACGTTGAAAAAATATTACCCATCAAATTTTTGCACATTTGTATTGCCTTAGTAATGTTTATATAACACTATTAACTAAGTATAAATACTTATACTATACACAATTAGATATGTAATTGGCAAAATAACTTACAAAAAAAAATCTAGCATAAATTTAGATATACATTCATGGGTGTTTATTGAGGGAAAGGGCAAGAGGGACATGTCCCCTTGACTTTTTCTTATTTAAAAGTGACATTGTGTTAACTTTACTGCTTAATATAAAGGTCGAAATAATTCAAAATAATATGTAGTCACTCCCTTGGATTTTTGAAAACGGACGCTCTTGCACGTACTTTTTTCTTCCTAGTTCCGTTATTGTAATACAATATATAATTTACAATTACTATTCTTTGCCACCACCGTTCATTGACAAACTCTGGATACAATACTGATTATTACGTACACCTAAATTGCTCATGTATTATTTTGTATTCCGTATTGTTATTATGATATATTACACTAGTATTCATCAAAATTACCTATACTGCAGTACAGGTTAGTATAAATAACTAAAGATTTCACTATAATAAATCTGCTGAGTTACGGCTAATAATTATCATTATAATAATTGCATTACGCAATTTTGAGACCAAATAATGAAACCAAAAAAAATAATTATACAGGCCGTCCCACGAAGATATACCCCTTTAATATCTCCGGAGATAATATAGATAATCAAATTGTGTTTTTTTTTTTTTACATTAATCACAGGAATGAGGAGTACAAATCTTTATATATAAATTAATTTTTTTTTTTTAATTAAAATAACTTTATATTTTTTTCGGAAAATTTTAAGATAACCATTCTGTAGAATTTCTTTTTTGAAAATTTTAATGTATCATACATTTATACCCGATACATATTTTCTAAGTAACAGCTGTTTTAAATTCTACTAATCCGTGTGAAAACCGATGTTATATAGAGAATAACCTAACTGTATCACACGAAAATATCAGTTTTCAAACGGATCAGTAGAATTTAAAACAGCTGTTACTATATACATATATTACATTACATTATTACATTACTAGATATAAATGTGTAATACATTCAAATTTTCTGAAAAAAATAATTTTAAAAATTAATTCAATATACGTTAATTAATTCATATGTCTCGTACATATGTGTAGTCCTCATCCCTGTGAGTAATATAAAAAAAAACATAATTTTATTATCTTTATTATCTTCGGGGTATAACTTCGTGGACAGCCTGTATAATTAACGTAATATTTTATAAATATTATTAAGTAAAATACAAATACATTAGGCATATAGGTTTCAAATAAAATTTTAGCTGCGAATCATATAAATATAACATAATAAAGGTGGAGCAAACATGTTTTAGGTATATATTTTAATAGTTGACCGCCCAAAACCCTCAAAACCTTAAACTTATATCTAATATATTTATTTTAAAACAAAAATTACCGCGGTCTTTTCGGAAAAGATCGACTAAAAGCGATTAGTTAACTTGTCAATTGTATTGCATACTGCCAGCACACAGCACATGTGCGTAGCATGGAAATTGACGAGGGCCAGTCCTAAATGGAATATAGCATAAAACCAGACTTCTTCCAAAAATCCCTATACGCGCGGAAAAGAATCTCATTAATTGATGTGTCACCCACTGTGCTATACAGTGTAATATACTTACAAAATATAATTTTTAAAAAAAATACGTGACACAGTGTATATTATGTTGCAGACTGCTGCAAATAATATAATATAATGATTGTATTACTTTTGCTCGTTCGAAAATCGTTCGGTGTCCCACCACGGCCGTTTTTGTATATTATCGATATCCGACAAAATCGGTCTCGCCGAGTTCGCTTCGAAAATCTATCGCTACGAAATGCCATACTATAATAAATCATGTGATGTGATTGTATTATACGAACACGGGAAAGTATCATTAACTAAACATTAAACAGGGTGACTCTTTTATCGCGATCCATTACTATAATCGTTATGGCAATCAATTTATTATAGAAATACCACTCATCTAGTCTAAATTATTGTAAACATTGATATAAACACTAAATTCGATATTAGAATTTTGTCTTATGCATACCTAATATATTTTTTGTTTAGTCTATGCTTATAAAGGAAATTGGGGGGGGGGAATAGTCATTTAAATAAAACGACAATACGCATTTATAAAATATCCACATGGAGTAGGGATAAATAATTAAAAACGAAATGAAAATAAAGCTTAAATATAAATTCCAATTTTACGAGAATAATGATTGAAATGAAAAAAATAATCAAATATACTTACTCCGAAAATATCACCAAATCATGTTAACAATAATTCGGGTTTATCAACCAGTTGACAATAATGTAGTCTACAGAGATTTTCGTATAAAAGTTATACAGGAAAAATGACTTTACAGTCTATGCACAGACAGTTAAAATACACAGAAAGAAAGGAAAAAAAAATCTTCAGTGGTATATCATAAATTATAATTTATTATTTATAATTTACAACAATATATTATATACTTAGTGTATAATAATGTATCCACCGCATTGGCGTTAACCGTTCAACATGTACAGTAGTGGATAGTGTATATATTATATTATATACAGTGATTTTTATGACTCGACGATCATCTACGAAGATTTTGAGTAAAATTTATTCTGGTCATTGTATAGATTCATTTCTTTTTTTTTTTTTTTGAGGGGGGGATCAAATCACAAAACTTCACTTATCCACGCCGTGATTCAAACAAAAACGTATTTAAACCCCCTCCCCACCCAACCACCATTCGAAATCCTGGTTAGGCCACTGATAACGTTAAGAATATATTTTCAAAATATTACCTGTATTCCGTATACAGCTTCATTCCTAAACTCCTTCTTTCAACACAGTTTTGAAAAGTGTATGGTTTTTTTAAAATGTTGATACACATATAACACTGTAATAATATCGCATTTGTGAGGTAAAACAGTTTAACATTTAGACCACACGCTGCAAGGAGTAAGAAAGGGTTATATTGTCTAAATAAAATAGAAATAAAATTTATTATAAACATTTTTAGAAAAATATTCATTTTACGCATCTGGTTTGAAAAGAAGGGGTTGAAAATCAAGTCTATATGTATTTATACGGTTCTCGGAATTCGGGTGCTTAACACCATGACTATTCCATAGTTGAAGGTCGGTAATTTGGAAAATATAGTTAATAGTTTAATTTATATACTAAACTCAACGTTAAATCATTGAAATCAAAACAACGATTCTGAGTGTAGTTGGGTGAACTCGTAAGGTTATAGTATCAGAAATCATTTAATGGACTGCGTAAAAATATAAAATTATACCAGTATAGATTATAAAATTTAACCCAACTAGTGTTTATTTTAGGGTGACTGGAGGTATTCCCCCCGCAGAAAAATGTATACTATCCACTGAAAATATATTATATTACTACGTAAACTACATGTGATGTATGAAATGGGTTACGGGCCGAGTATGAGTAATCTCATTGACAATAAAATCAAATAAATATGTGTTATATTAATAACTATATTTTAACGAGCTACTAAATAGTCTTCATTGAGCGTATTTTCTTAATTTTTTTCCAAGGTGTAAAAGTTCCTATATCTTGCTCTATTTTTGGTATACCTCTTGTAAATTAACGATCCCCCAAATCTACTAAATACAACAGTAAAAACCTTTGAATCTTCTTAAGTTAAGAAAGAATGCACCAAATATAAAATATGTGTAAATAATATTTATACCAACTAGTTATTTTGTAAATTACTTGAAAACACCTTTATATTAATTAATTTTTATGTAGGTACTTAATATTATTTCACAATGTGATGGGTACCTATGTAGAATCTACCACCTACAATTTGTTTCTAAACCATAAAATGAGTTTTAAGACTTGTGTAAAACAAACAATTAGTTGTTCCGTATACCATCAATACAAATTTATTAGAACCACGGGAGGCTCAGGGTTTTGATTATGATGAAACTATTTCTCTTCCTAGATTTTTATCCAGCTAATGTATATCCCCACTGAGAGAAAATATACAGATATATATATCGAGAGAGAGAGAGAGCGAGTAATTTGATTTATATCTGTTCACAACAACAAATCATTACTAACGAAAAACGATTCTGAGCCGAGTATTATTAGTTTTTTTTTTCTCCCGTTGCTAAGGCAAATGAAAAATCGATAAAAATCACATAAAAAATTGCTAGTTTTATCGATTTATCGAGAAAATTCAAAGAAAATCTCGAATAATTACCTCTTCAATGCACCAACTACTTGATCAAAAATTCTACACGAAAATCACTGTAAAGCGTTTGATTGGTACAAAAATAATTATTTACATACACGGAAAAAAAAACGCATCTCAGTAAAATCATAGTACACTTCGCCCAGTATCTAAAAACTGAAAATCACTCTGTATATAGTATGCGCGTGGCCGGTAATATCGGTCGTCGGCCGAATCCGGTAGTGGTGCCTATAGATTTACGATATTATTGTGCTCGCGCGATGGTTATAATAATAATAATATACATTAGAAAAAACGGCGCGCGCCCGCGCGTGCGAAAATTACCGGTCGAAGGGACAGGTCGCGGGCGGCGGCGCGGCAGTGGCTGCAGAAAAGAACCGGGGATACGTCCCTTTCGGGGACACAACACGTGTTCGCTAATCACACATTCTTGTATTTCGGCGTCCGTGACAAATTACCCCTCTCTCCGTCCGTCCGCCGCCGCCGCCGCCGCCGCCGCCTCCACTGTCGTAATCACACGATGTTTTGTTTAAACCAGATTATTCGCTCCCGTTCGATAATATTCCCGAGTACCCGCATAATAATATAATGTATTATATAATAATACAGTATACGGTCGTATACACCTACCTAATAGTTTCCGGTTGGGGGAGGGGGGGGGTTGGGTCAGGGAGATAGGAAATAAGTCCTTTTGTGTACCGGACGTCTAACTGTCTGTCGTCGTATTATTATTGTCACTGCACAGGAGGTTAATAGGACACGCCGTGGAAGACCCTCTGTACGCGTGGGTACCTTATATGTGGCTATACCGTAATATGTGGCTATACTATAATATTGTTTTATACCCGGTCACCTGCGCGACGACGACGACGACGGCGGCACGCCCACCGGCCGCCGACTGCGCGACTCTGCGCGACGCACTCGATGATTAACGGCCGAGATTCGCGCCGCCTTAATTGTGTATGAAGCTCGCGATTACTGCATTTACTATTATCAGGTATTATTATATACAGGGTGCCGGTGCCGCCGCCGCCGCCGCCGCCGGTGACGTGTCCGACGGACAGCTTTGATTTATAACAACAATACCGGTCGATCGCGAACGGCTTCTAAAAATATATTATGTCTACGGCCGAAGGGATTTGTGCAACAACCGTCGGGCAGCTCCGCTTTTCGGCAAAATATTCACGTTTTGATTATTTTCAATAGAGGATATTCCATTAACCATAATTTTTGTTCGGCAACGGGTCGAATCCAGGGATTATCCGTGTGTAAGAAGTTGGGTGTACCTACAACGTATTCGGAGCCGTCAGGTATTGTTTGTATCCAGAGAAAAACCAGACAACTCCGGAGTTAACTTGTTTTAGCTTGTTTCAAGATAACATAAATGTTACATTGTTTTCAAACAAAATTCTAATAAATATAGTTTGTTAGTTTTAGATTCTGAACGGAGCGAAAAAAATGTATTATCTATAATGTTTACTTTTCTAACACAAACCTTGTTTTGATCAAAAATTTTATGGTACATTTCTTATAGTATTTTTGACCTAATTGGTACATTATCTAATTGAGACTATTTTTTTGAATTTCTTCTCCGTTTCTTTAATAAATCAGAATATTTTTTATATAATTTGTATTGATTTCTTAGTTACCTTGAAATCTAGGTAAAATATACGACAAATAATTGTCTGCTCAGAATCGTTTTTCCTTAACAATGGTTTATCGTTTTGAACATAAATAATTTAAATTGCCCTTTATATCCTTCCTTTCAATACGATTTTTCACGCTTTTCCCAGCTGAATTATTTTTACAACCTGGCCGGATCGGACCGGTCTTGGAGTTGACGACCCGTGTAGGCCTTTTAGTACTATACATTTACAGAATTTTCGTTGACGTTTCTATTCGATGTTCGATGGCGGAGTCGCCATCGAGGAGAACGAAACCGATTTTATGCATAATAATACGTCTTATTATTTACTGTTTGGCCGGTTCGGTAAACATATTAATATTATTACCACCTATATAACAGTTTCGTTCTATACGTTTGGAGTGCAAACGGAGGAAAAAAAACTTTACGTAGAAAACCACTCGAAAATCGGTATATTCAAACGGAATCGGTGCAACACCACGCCTGCGTATAGATATACCCATACCAATATAGGTACTCGTTTAATTATTAATATTATTACCTATAACACATTTCGTTGTTCCGTGAGATTTTGTAGGTACACGGCCCGGAATTTTGGTTCAATAACACTCGAATCGGAACAATATTAATTTGCTCGCGTCTGTATATTTCGTAGGTACCCATTAACGCGTGCCATTGAAATACGACACTCTGTTATACAGTCACTCGTACCCGACTGTGTTCATCTCGAGCAATATTAATATTGTCCTCTTGGTCGTAGGTATATGGATATAATATGTAATATATTATAATATACCGATTTATAGTCGCGTGTCTTTTTCAATTTGTCACTAATCACAAACGGGGATGGTTTTTAATATACAATTATTATAGTTAATGCACTAAAAATATAGAAAAAAACTACCACCGATAACAACGTATACACCTTTCAATGCCAAAAATATATATTTTTTTAAAAGTTTTATTCAAATTACTTATATTTTTAAACCTAACACTAAATAATATAACATACTCGGAATATATACATATCTTATGTTATCGAGATTACACAATTAAAATACAACAAAAGGCACGCAACATTATTTGATAATATCTAGATACAGCAGTTCCACCTCAAAAATCGAAAACGATATTCCCACTTCAGATGTAAAAATACCGTATTTTATACTTTATAATGTGTATAATACCGTACTCTCTACATAGTACATAGTGCAGTACTGCAGTATGCTCTAACAGAATTTTCGGTCTGAGTCGATCAAAATTTTGAATTTTTTTTTCATTCACACATTTTATACTCGCATATTATATTATTAGTGTTTGAATTACACTTCTTATTATTTACATATTTGTATACTACTTTTATCCAGTAACATTAAATTCTAACGTTTATGTAGGTAACTAACAAGTAACAAATACAACTTCTTCCCCTTCGTCTTTATCCCAACTATTTGAGGTCCACCACTCTCGTCTTTAACTTCCACTTAACATCATATTATTCTCAATTGCATCCTATCATGTTTTTTTTGTTTTACTTTCCCCTTCCTTCTTTCTACGTTTAATATCATTATAATTCTTACTGTTTCTCATTCCTCTCTCTTTTTAATATGCCTAGATCATCTCAGACTATTTTATCTCATTTTATCTACAATGAATGGTAGGCCTTTCGTTACATACCTCCATACCTCTTATTTACTCTTCCTTATCCTATCTTTTCTCTTCATTCCATTAATCCATCTAAACATTCTCATCTCTGCTACACTCATTCTTTATTCTAATTTTCTAATTCTACAGCCCAACAATCCGAATTATACAACATTGTCGATCTCTCCCCACTTGTGTAGAACTTACCTTTAACTCTCACTGGCATTTTCTTGTCACATAAAACACCTAACGCGTCTTTCCACTTTATCCAGCTACACTTAATCCTATGTTTTATCTCCTTGTCAAAGCCATCCGACCTTGTGCACCGTCCTGATAAACAAAAGATCCACTTTAAACTCTCAACCTCGCCTATAACGTTACCGTTTATTGTTGTTAATTGTCTTATCCTGTTTCTCCAAACTCAGATATACTCTGTTTTACTTCTATGTATCTTTAGTCCCTTTCCTTCAAGTACTACTCTCCATTACTCAAGCTTATTGTTATTAACTTGGGCCGGGCATTTGCCTCTAAATTTCACCCGTGCGTAGTTATTTAACTAGTACCATTTCCCTACAGATTTCTTTAAAAACATCTCAAAAATGTATACTTATACGATTTTTATTAATTATTTTCACGTACAACAATAAACTAACAGGAAAATATTTTTAAACGTTTCAGCAAGACTATCAGTTTTAAGCCTGGAAACTATGTTAGCTCAGAGCTACGGAACTCAGAGTTAAATATCCCGTTCCCAGGAAATAATTCGGATGTAACTGCCTAAACAACGTATTATAAATTATAATATGCAAATTCAATTTGGTAACTACCATATTGTTCGGGTATATGTATAATAGTGTAGGTACTCGTTTTGACCATTCGCGGCTGTATACTGTCTGTCCACGGATAATACTCAGCGGGGGGGATAAACTATAGCGTATTGTAAAAAAAAAAACCGAGTAATGTATTTTTTTTTTGTCTCTCTTGTTTTCGGCGACCCCACGCAACACGTTACATGGGGTTAATACCGTCATTTCGTTCGGGATCAACTACATAATATAGGGTCCAAGACTACTAACAAATGTCCCGAGGGGCGCGGTCATTGAAAACGATATAAAATACAAATAAACATATTATGCGATTTACAACAAAGCAAAGCTTTAATAAAATATTCGTGATGAGTACCATTGTACATATATAACTATAAAGATTTTGTTGACTTAACAACGACTATATTATGTACCTATATATATTACACTGGACACGTTAATTAATGATTTTAAACCGTTGAACTGAAACCACAATATTGCATACAACAGATATTCTCTATATTCAGTAACTATAAAAAAAAAAAAAACAGATTTTAAAAATATCGCATAATTAATATATTTATTTTTTAATCCCTATGAATAATACCTATCATACCCAATCATACCTACTATAATAATTTCAGGGGTGTACAGTTTTCTCGTGTCACTTACCGGGACCGGATATAAACATACGTGTACAATATATTATCTTGCTGACCACGCCCGCCGATCTCAAAGGCGCCGAACGTAGTATACCAACACAAATTGTATATCAGTCCTGCAGGCCTGTTTTAATCGACTATATTATGTATACGAAAAAAAGGCGTGTATTTAAGAACATTTCAATTGAGAGGGAAGGGTAGTTCCCATTTCCCTTCGTAATATTTCACCGATGTGATATACATATGTTTCGCGTTTATTATATGTTGCCATACCCCGCTACGGCTAACAACATATAGTAACATATGTAATAATATATATATAGTTAACTAAAATGTTTTACCACGGTCAGAAAGAACCCAATAATACCGACCGTATAGCCACTAAAAATGCAAAACACTGCAACAGAAGCTATATAAATTTTATAATAACATATACATATGTATTTTTTTTCTTATCCCCCAACTTCAAGGAACACTTATATTTTTATTTACTAGTAAAATACCAAAACTAACAAAACAAAAATTTCCAGTGAAATAATATTCTAGTACGTAATTCATTAAAAAAAAAAAACAAAAACATTTCGTATATTAAATCCTAATCTAAGAAAGACAAATTAAATGACGATCAATTATAAAAATTAGCTGATACCGATAGGGATGGGTGCAGCCACTGTTGTAAGTGGGAAGGTAGGATACATACAATTATTTTTAAATTTGTACGCAAAGATAAACTATTGCTAACGAAAAACGATTCGGAGCAAATTTCGGTAAGACATAATTTGAAATGCCGTAATTTTTCCAAATTTCGTCAAAATTTAATAATACAATTCTTATAAAAATAAAACTTCATTACATTAAATTATTTTTCGGTCTACTAAGTACGACTAATAATGTTTTTCTGTTAAATATGGGAGCAATATTTCTGGTAAAAAATAGCATGCATGCAAATTTCAGATAATGAAATCGTAACGCCGTAAATTTATCAGTTTTTATTTTAGGACTTTTTCCGGTTTTCCCAATTATTAAAAAAACTACAGATAAAATTTGAAAACCAAAGAACTTACTCGTGAACTAGATTAAAAATACAACAAAAATATTTTGATTGAAGCAATATTTCTGGCAGAAAACATAAATTGTACAAAATAAAAACAATGTAATAGGAAACTCCGTGGCTCGCCGTAAATATTTGTCGTCTTGCTTATAATTTTGTTTCCAGTTTCTTCCCGATTATTTTGAAAACCCCTTAGAAAATCAAAAAATGACAGTTTAAATGCACCTCAACAATTTTTTTGATAAAAGGTGCTACACTCTACACATCAAATTCACGAATCTTTGGAAAATATCAAGGGTTTCGTCTAAGATGGTTTTGAATAAGCGATGAAATTACAAACATAGCTTTCATATAATTTAAGACAGGTAATCGTAGGTGAGAGATACAGGTTACTATGCCCTCTTAAACGAACTGTCATTCAATTTGTTACAGTACCGCTATGGTCTTATCCAGACGAGGTCAATTTACCACTTTCCTAACGGTTATAGACGTTAACCTCACGGATCCAACTTACCCGTACATAGATACTAGACACCGGTAGTCATGATTAATTATTTCGAGAGCTCCCGAAATTTCACCGAAAAACGTTTTCCTGAGTGGATATCGTATTGTCATAAGCTTGTATACGTATTATTACATATTATGCTTGTATTATAGATATCCAACTATTAACTAACATGATAACATACATAGAACACATCAGACATATTGTTTGTGGTGGCCTGAACTCCTTTTCTCTTCACACTGCGATGACGACTAGTTTTTAAGTTTCTAATATATAATCCAATCGATTTGTCAACGATTTCTTTGATAAGTTTGCCCCAATTTATCAAATATCAAAACGACGCCACTGCACGCACGGTGTACGCGTTATAAAGTATTGAGTATGTCGTATGTACAGTTTGCATACAAAAATGTTTAGAAAAATCGATATCCAAAGTCCCGTATAATACCATTATGTTACTTTAATATTATGTAGTCTTGTGTATTTGATTATAATAAATTGTATACGAACGATAATCAAACGAAACTACGAGGACAACGACGAACTTTACGTGTCTGTTTTGTCATATTTATAATTTACAAATATTATTTAGTTCGAAAAAATACTACTGGACTAACGCACGTCACGAATGCGTATTAAACGAATGGTCGTCGCTCATACGGCAACGACCGCGACGTTTGCCCCATCAAATTATTTGCGTTTTCGAATAGTGCAATATTCTCACCGTCAGTAAAAATATAAACACAACGATATCGTAGGATGATTTTTGTTTGTTTGTTTGATTTTTTTTTTTTTTGTAACATTGACCTCTCTATGACTTGTCCGATTCGCGTCCGGTTTCAATCGCGAAAAACCGTCTGACAAGCATTTTTACAGTGTATTACTATTATTCGTTATGACATTAGTCAGGATAAAATAACTCACGGGGAATTGTTATAAAATATTATACGTTATCTATAAAGACACTGTGTACTATAATATGTACGTTTTTAAACCTGTTCACAGTGGCTTACGCAGCAGAAAGGAGGTTAGTGGTTATGTCCCTTCCTACCCCCCTCCACCATAGGCTTGAAAAAAAATCCCAACTATGAGTAATGAGTATGTACAGTAGTTTAAACATGCAATTATATATTGTAGCCTAGTTATATTGAAAAGATTAATTTTGGTATTGAATAAATATTGGCTTTTTTGGATGCGGCGCCCGTAATCCCTTGGCATGCCACATGTCCATATAATAATAATACGGACACGTTCTAATTTATACATTTTGTTCAAAATATTTTAATATAATACATAATTTGTTTGCCGTAAATAGTGTCTATAAACACTATGATGTAATATGAAATCTATTAGACCGTCATAGGTATTTTTTTGTTTTTAGTATCTAAGTGTAGCGAAAAAGCTATTAACTTTACTAAGATGGTTTTTTCTTGAAGAATTCTTATTTCATGAGTAAAATTATCTGATTTTTTTACGTTGTAACCCTCTTGCAGTAATTTACTTTAAACATTTTGAAACTAGTTTTGATTTTGTTTTTCTCTAGGAAACCACTTTTTTCGATTAGGTAGTAAAATAATTTTAGAACATCTACTAAAAGATGTACATTTGTCGCCCTATGGTACTTTATTTAAAACATTTTCTTATAAAATTCCGACAGTTTGTCTAGAAAATTCAAAAATCATTTATTTTTTATTGATTTCTACGTTACTTTGATTGACATTAAGGAAAACCCGAATATTATTATAACCTTACCGGTATAACGAACTCTACTCATAATCGTTTTTCGATTGCAATGATCGTCACTTAAAGTTTATAAACTAAATTAACCTGTAGCAGGTACCCAATAACTTCGAAACTTACCATCTACAACAAAGTAACACACCCATAATGTGCGAAATATGTATTTTATTTTTTTCTTATAATTCGTTACAGAGTGCTGAATTCTAAATTTACTCTATGGTGTTTTCAAATGCAGGCATTGCAATTTTCATACTTCGATTACATCACTAAATTAAAACTAATGTAGGATACACAAAAACAATAATAAGAATAATATTATTATTAAACGGTGGTTTAACCATGCTTAAACACGTATATGTACACATTCGACAAGATGCACAAATTTTGCATTGCATACAAGGTCGCGCTGGTGCTTGTTTACCAAATATAATATACGAGTATATTGTTGTTGTTTATGTTTTGTTATACCTATATAATATTTTGTTTGGTCGACTGAATTTTTATTTTATTATTATTATTTTTTTATTTTTTTTCTTAATCGGCCCGTATAAATTCCTACGCATAAATGGTATTGGATCGCTTATTATTATGTATTACATTGTATTTATCCAGTAGTAACTGGGTCAGATTGTTGGACTTGTAAATTAAATAATTGAATTCCATAACATACACACCTATATATATACAACCATCATTGAGAAAACATGCAACCTTACAATAATATAATATATTATAACATGCACACAATGTATAGAATGCGAATAAATAAAAACCACATAATATGAAGTGTATTTATATGTATCATAGTTGGTCAACTTAAAAGCAAATTGGTAAATTAGTATTTTTTTTTTTTTTTTCATTTTACAAATGTCGGTACAAGAAAAACTCCAGTTAAAACTTTCGAGAAGAAAATTATTAGATTTCTTGAATGGTAATTATATATTTACGTTGTTTTTTTTTTTTTTTTAATTAGTGACAATGACAGCTCCAAGGGATCCTAGGGCCCCAAATTCATATTTCTAAAAAGTTGTATACAAAATAAGATAATACAAAATTACCAAAAAAACATATTATACTACGTTATAGACACGTACAAGCAGTGGCGCATTTAGAATATATGCGCTCCGGGGCGAAATTATTTTATATTATATAATAAATTTATAAATGAGAAGCTTTTTATTCTTGTTTCAATCAAAGTATCCCAGATCCGGAATCATTTTTACGGCATTTGGAACCAGTTGCATTTTGACTTACTTGTACTTAAGAATTATGGATATTTACAAAAAAGAATATCACATCCCGTCGCTCCCGTCGCCCCACCTCAGGGACGTGCCTGATTATAGATATATCTTTATATTATAGTTGTGCGATTATTTCGAAAATGCATCTACTCCTGCAAAATAGCGATGACAACCGCGGCGCCATTTTCAAACTAATTAACGGTCGAAAAGCAAAAAAACACAACAGAAAAATGTTTTCGTAGCGTTCGCCTACAGAAACTAAAACGCGTATTATACGTATAAAAAAAAAAACAATTTTAACAGTACTAATAAGAGCGTTCGACGTTTGTACCATCTCTTGTATACCTACTTGATATATACAGGGCCTTTCAAATTATTTATCATTTTTACAGTCTTTGAAAGCAGGAACGCAGAGTATTATATCCATCGAACTCCTACACTCTCAAAACTGTAATAAACAATTTGGAAGACTCTGTATACTTGCGTAGCCTGTCGCTGCTGCAATGCTGTGACTCGGGAACCCAATGTGTTTATAATAATAATAATAATAATATATTCGGTCTGACCGACTACCGACGACGGCCGAGCGTGTTCGCTGTTTGAAAGATTATTACACGCGTATATGTATACTCGTAAAATATATGTAAAATAATATTAATAAAATATTCGGGTCCGTCCGGGTTGTGTCCTTAATATAATATTTTTTTCTTTTGACGTTTTTACTGCGTGCCTGATGGTGGTGTGCACGACCGGCGAGACATCGTTGCCGGGGTTCGTGTTTTTCAGTAAATATAAAGAAATACGCAGAAAATAGCCGCGGCTAGGTTATAATACGCAGGGCCGCGATATTGTGCGCCCAGCAGTCGGCAACCGCATACCATAATAATAATGTAACATACGGCCGTATTATCACTATGGCGGGACTACCATATTACCGTAAAACCGTATAATACTACAATAATATCGTAGCAAATACATACAATAATAATATTATAGTGACGCGTCACGCGCGTAATGTGAACGACCCGCGTATCGATCCGACGCTAAAATGGCATAATATAGATATCCGCTCGGTTCGGATAACTTTGATACCGGCTCAATGCAGTATCATATAATATGTACTTACATAATATAATACCGCTTCAATTATTGTCTGTGCCCAATAATAATTATAACAATACGTCCGAAATCGTAACATAGGGCATATATAGATAAATATTATAACAAGCTAAGCGTTTGATTATTATTGGGATTATCGTCGGCCATCGCTAAGCTTCATTCGATTATTAGATTCCGATTCTCCCTTGGTTTTTATCATAAATATGTAAATGTGATCACCCTAATATACATCCTACTTTCCCAACTATGCCAATCTACAACAGTGACCTACCCGTGAGGCTTATTTTATTTATTAGAATATTTTATAATATTTTACGAACTTAGCATAACCTATACTAGAATAATAAAAATATGTAATAATATGTATTATCCAATCCGATCGTTTATCCAATCGAGAGGTCATCAAACCCATGCTATAATAATATTGATATTTACTTAATGATAAAAAAAGAACAATATGCATAGAAGTAAATCTAAATAACTATACTTGTATACACCTATTGAACAACTACAAATAATTTAAGTTATTATCTAGTACTTTTTTTTTCTTTTTTAATAATAAAAACTCATATTGTAAAATGCAACTTACCCACAAACTTTTTATTTTCATTTTTAGTTTACAAATACGATATTTTTAAGATACCAAACGAACAATTAGTGACGGCACGCCGTAATGCAAACATATCTACAATACACATAATAATATGTACACATATTATATTTATTTATAAATATTAAAAAAAAGATGTTTAGGTATTTAGTTACTATACAAAGAATATTTCAACATATTATCTCGATATTATTCATCCTATCATACATCTTTTGTATACAAATTATAGGTACCTACAATTTGTTTATACATATGTCTAATTCATACACATATTTTCAAAAACCGATATTTATGGGCCACTATTTTCATTGAAACATTTGTCCAAAACTAATAATTAAACTAATTGAACCTAATTAGACCTCAAAAAGTATACAGTTTATATAATTATGGATCGTTTACATACGAATTAAAAAAGAAAATAACATAGACATTATAATACTGTGGAATTTTTCTATTTCTTTATTTCTAGAAGAAGTTCTGATAAAAATAAAATGGCAAATAATAATTCAATAATATATGGAACCAATTATTGCGTATTTGAAAAAAGATTTGTAATAGGTATTATATAAAAACATTGATAATATTGGTTTACAATTTTTATCAGATCTGGAAATTAAAATAAAAATATATCTTTCATTCGTCTATAAGATCAAGTTACGTCTTATGGCGGTTTTCATAATAATATATCAATGATAAAAAAAAAATTATTGTGTTCAGTTTTATATTATTAAAACACATATACCTCATAAAAGAAACGCAGCAATAACAGAATAGGTATATAATATAATCTGTTATTGTTGCGTTTATAAATCATATACATTATATCGTATATCAGTGACGGATCAGAGGAGGACGATGGGGAAGGGGGTGACCGTCATACTCATAGCCCCAATATACTCTGAGCTTTTAGATTTTGATCATACGTTTATGCATTACATGCATTTTCTAAATTGCCCAGTCTCCCCGTTATCTTACACAGGATTTGCCTCTATAGTGTATTATGTCGCATTCGGATATCCATTGACTATTTTGGTTTTAATAAAACTACTTGGTAAAGCACTCATTAATAATTTTTTGTAACTAAATAATTTTTGTTCTGTTCCGGTTCGAAAAACCTATCAATTTTGGTCAGATTTTGGTTACTTGGCTGCAAATTATTTAACATTTTAAATTTCTAGATATAGCTGTAGTACCTACACGCAGACCTATATTTGTTGCATTCTTAATGTAGATTGTGAGTAAAATGATCGTTTTTTGATTTCACCTGTAGTTTTTTTTAATAATAATTGATGAAAACCGAAAAATAAAACGTAGAACGAACAAGAAAATTTACGAAAATAATGCTTTTAATATTTTTAATTTTGTATTTTTTTTATTATATTTTAGTTAAAAATATATTCATAAAGACTTGAAATTTTGACAGAAAACTTAAATTTGCTTTAAATAGATGTAATGAAATTTTGAAATGCTATTTATTAAATATAAATTACAAAATGCTATTTTTGGACTATTTATGGACATTTTAGTTTTGTGAGTATAGGTACGTAATTTTTATTTGATAGGTATTTTGTGAATAAAATTGTTAGACTTAACAGAAATGCTTGAAAAACTGACAGGAAGTTTATTATAAGTCGCATACACGGTGGTCGAAAAGAAAACTTTAGTGTAATGTAGTAATTTTTTTTTTATTTTAATAAGAGTTAGAATTAAATTTTGAGGAAAATCGAAAATATTGCGGCCTTTCAGTGGAACTCCCAGTATCAACTCTTTTTTTAAAATTTTTTTTTTATCTATAAACTACAACTTTTCTACCAGAAATATTGCTCCGGTGTATATCTTATTAGTGCATTAAACAAAAATTAAAAACAATAAGATACATTTTTAGTTGCATGTTTTATCTACTTGGTAAATAAGAGTCGTTTTTTTTATTTTCCAAGTAATTTTTAAAAAATTTAGTTTTATTTGGATAAACATATCTGATACTTTATGAGTTCTTTATAGATATATATTTAAAATAACAAGTTATATTAGTTTTTATTATTAGTTTTAAGTATATGAATGTATTTCGATCACATTTTTACGCACTATCTAAATAATACTCAATAATTTGATACAAGACTCATTATAAGTTTTTCCCATAACTCAGTAGTCGGCAACCTATTTGGACACTGGGGCCGCAAAAATTTAAAAAGTACCATATTAGGCAAAAATAAAAATGTTTAGTCTTAATTTAAAAACTAAAAAGGTTTAATTAATATGTATAAAAAGAGACGTCCTAGGATAATGGGGACGAATGCAGCCACTGTTATAGATAATTTAATGTGTATCTGTAAGAAACAATAGAACATTGGTTACGAAAAAACGATTCTGAGCGGAGTTCAGTTGATAGTGATGCTTTGTCAACAATATATAAGTCATTTTACAGTAAAATAATTAAATAGGCTTTACATATTTTCTTTATTAATATTTGTTTAATTGTGTACGGATTTTCCTAATTTTCCTACGTTTTATCCTGGTTTATCACATTTTCTGGGAAAATTCCTGAGAAAATCGAAAAAATTACCTTTCTAAAGTACCTCCTTAGTGAAATTTCCTAGGGGAAAGATTACTATTAATAACGGTTAGACCAAAATTGCTGGTAAAAAAATTGTTAATAGATAAAAAAAAAAAAACTTCTTTATAAAACCATAAGCTTCTTTGCTCCACTCAGTATCTAAAATATTACAGTTTGTCAGTTGCAAATTAGAGAATAATTTAATAATACTAAAAAAGAGGGATAGTAAGGATAGAAGTAACTCAAACAAGAATATAAATACCACTCCTTATTAGATATTATCTTTAACTATTATAGGAAGTATTATTAGGAGTCATGAGTAAAGAATTAATAAACGTTACCTGTCCTTAAAATTTATCTCCAATCGTACCTACGTACGTAGGGTAAACACAACTGTTCTTCTGAAATTATTCCTAATTGATTACACATATCTGGGTGTTGTAAATTCTATAATTGCTTACCCATCACCGAAGATTCACTATACCAGAAATCTAGATGTAATATAATTAATTGACACTGATACAGAAAATAATACAGGTTTGTTTTATATACGTATGCAAATGGAATAATTAAATAATTCAGTAATTATTCTTGTTGACTTCTAAAATTCTCCCGTCCCGTGATTACGCTAACTTATCTAATTAAAGATTCAATGAAGATTTACCGTTTTAAATACGTAAAAAAACATCTTTATCTCTCATAGTCCCATTCAAAATACTAACGACATATATTGTGATATAATTATTGATAAGATATGCAATCAAATATTTTTAAAAAAACTGATGTTATAATTTTTTTAAGTCGGCATCTCAAAAATCATAAAGGTGTATAATTTTTGAGATCATCTCTAATTATACGCCAAAAATAATGTTATAATGATTTTTTATTAGTATACCGAATATTAATAAATGACTTGGTTGGTAATACTAATAAATTGTCCTCCGGGATGTCAAAGGACATAGTACATCACAGTAACTTTTAACAATTTAATTTCGTTTATATCAACATAGTAAAAAATATAAACATTCTTGTAAAAAAAAAAACTTAATTTATCCATAACATTTTTATGTAATCACTGAATTAAAGTAAGTTGGTCGTATTGGCACGATTAATATGAGATTAGGTTAGATTAACCTACTAAACAAAACTTTCCTAACTGCTGTTTGGTATTCTTATCGCTGCACGGAATGCCATTGAATTGAATGAATTTTTTGGGAGTCTATGTTAATTGTGGCCTATTTTTATGATTCAATGGTTTTTTCGTGCGGCGGAAAAAATATCAAGCAGATAGGGTATAGGGTAAGATGAAACGGTGCGTATGGTGGTGAAGGTGGCTATAGTGCTATACGTGATATTGATAACAAAAAAGATACGATGTGTAAGCGAAATTTTGAGTATTCTTTTTTGTTGTCATATTAACGTTTTTTTTCGGTAACACGAAATCGATCTCTGTAAGAGTAAAAAAAAAAATTTAACCCAGCCCTTAAACATATATATATGTTAAATTTTAAAAATTGCCTATTCTACATTCATAGTGCGAATTGCGAAGAATCTTAAAATACATAGTGCAACACGAATATTTACATGTATTTTTCTTTTTAATTAATTAGTATGCTTCTGCGCTATAGTTTATACATGGATATTTTTTTTTTTTAGGGAAAGGGAGGAACTTGGGGTAAGTTGAGAAAGTAGGGTACAGATGGGAATATAATGCATACCTGTAAGCAACGATAAACCATTATTAACGAAAAATTGATTCTGAGCGGAGTTCAGTTGATAGTGCTGCTTTTTCAACAATATACGGAGTGTAACTGGACTATTTGACATTTTTACATGTAATTGCAATGTACAAATTTGAAATAATCTTGTTACACCATATATATATATATATATATATCATATATTGATAAAATGATTACATATCTATGCATTAAACATTTTTCTTTAATAATATTTGTTTAATATTGTACCTATTTTCCCGTTCTCCCTTTTTTCGGTTTTCTTAATATATTGAGAAAATCAAAAAATTACCTACCCAAAGTACCTCCCTTGACTTTCAGAAAAAGTACTATCATTGTAAATCAGAGCAATATTTCTGGTAGAAAAGTTGTTCACAGATAAAAAAAAAATAAATATCATTGTAAAACCATAAGCTTCTTCGCTACATGCAGAATCTAAAATTAAAATTTTACTATAATTTTTTTTTACGAAATTCAAAATAACGATTTTGTAAAATAAATTTTTAATTGGTGATTGAAACTTGTGTTTAGGCATAGTCTTTTATTTTCTAAAATATTTTAAAGTTTTAGGAAATATTAATATTATTGTGGTTTATAATCTGTTATAATACTTAATCAGTAGTCAGAACACATCAAATGCCATGGATTTTCTTTACCGTGAGTTAATATCAAAAAATAAAAAAAGCTGATACTGCTGATGGAAGCACCACTGTTATAGGTAAGAAGTTAGGAAAGCAGAATACATACAATTATTTAATTTATTTCTGTAAACAATGATAAACCATTACTATCGAAAAATAATTCGAAAAGTAAACGAACTTGATTTATTAATTTTGAATACATTAAAAAATATAACTATCATACATGTTTTATTTAAAAGTCATAATTTTAAATAACATTTACGATTTTTATTAAAATGTTAGCTTAAAATCATTAATGATTTATAATCATAAAAACCAAAACACCACATTATACTTTTTTTTTTTTGACAACTGCGTACAAGCAAAGTCACCCATCGTACGAAGTATGTCCGTCATTTTTATATGGTTATTTTTTATTTTTAACACATCTGAATAAAGTTTTATTTAATTTGTATGTTTTTACTTGTTTGTACATATATACAATGTAAATATATTATGTATTTTACACATGGACATGTGAATATAATGACCAACAAACTCAAAATATTATTTCATTATTTATGCAGGTTGTGTAATGATGAATTATTAATTAAAAAATTTAAAAAATGTATACAATATATTTTTACAAAGTGCTAGTAAAACAGAGGCACCAAAGTTTTTACAACCTACAGGCACTGCAGTATATCTTAATATAGACCTGTGTACAACTTATAGTGTACTTTCTGTTAACTTTTCAAGAATTTCTGTTTAGTGTGTATCACTATATCCACATAGTATCTACCAAGTAAAAACTATGTAAAAAACTCACAATTATTATAAAATGCTTACAACACAAACATAATATTGTGTTTTCCATATTTTATTAAATTTCCGAATCTTTCTATACCCAGTGGCGGATTTGTGGGAGAGGTGGCGTAGCAATCGGCCACCTCCCATTAGACATTTTTTTGGTTATGCTTCAACTAAATCCACATGCATCTTTATAAGTCATTAAATCATAACTATAACTTTAAACTTAATTTATTAAATTATTTTGATACCATATGTATAATAATGGGTCTTCTGATATCTTTTGATTACCTTGTCAATACTAATTATCAAATTTAAATAACATCATGTTCAAAACAAATTATTGTTTATAATCACAGTTGTAGTAAACAACGGTTATAGTTATTGATTGTGGATAACATTTTAATGTGATGGATTTTATGGATATCATTTTACTTCCACCGCCGTATCAATCTGTAACCACTTAATTTTTGTGTATAATATGTAATAGATAGATATTCTGTTCACTTTGCAGATACTGAAATATTAATTTTTTAGGCTATTCTTCGAGAATTTTAGAATAATTTAGTCGAATTATTTGTAGATATACAAAGACAAATGTTGGGAATGAGATTATTAAACATTTTTATCTCAACATTTCGGAGTATAAAATAATTTGAACTATATTGAACTGGATACGTGGTACGTATCCAGTGGTCCAGAGTTCCCTGAAATTATTGAAAAAGTTAAAAAAATATAAATATATAAACATGTGGTATATTAAAACTAATTTGAACCCCCCCGAAAAAAAAACAAATTTAAAAAAAATTAGTTTTTAATTATAGTCTTACTGTTTCTATGACATTAATACGCCCCTTTCTTAAATGATTTTCAGATCCGCTACTGCCTATACACCTAAGTATAGCGATACATTCCCCCCCTCCCATAGACTATTAAAAATATCGAAATTCCAAAAAGTAAAATTTCCTATGTAGACCTTATTATAACCAAATAAATCATACACGATGCGTTATATAACTATAATAAGGGTTATTATTAATAATATAAAATATTATTATAAATATTATTATGGCCTAGTTACTTTAAGGTTATATGACGGTTGCCTATAGTGGCACCGAACTAGGGTGACAGGTCGGTCAACCGCCCGACTAAATTTGTTGATGGTGGGCGAGTGGATGGTGCTAGTGGTGAGAAATATACATAGTAATATTTGTAGAAAATATAACTATATAAATAGTACTATCAGTTATAAAGTATATTATATTCAAAAAAAAGCAGTATAATACAGTATTGCTTTGTGTGTTTGAGTATTTTTAAACTACTTCGGCGCCACTGGTTGCCTACCTTTAATAACAACGAAATAAAAATGTGTATGTAGTCTTGTTGAATATTGTTCCTCAATCATATCCGATACTTAAGGACGGGAATTTATCCTCGGGCGCAAAATTTTTTAGAACATAAAGACAAAATACTTAGAACAAATATCAGATTATTTATATAAATGGCATCTTATTCCTAATACAGATAAAACTGTAACAACAACATTCCATTTAAATAATCGTCTGGCAAAATACAAACCTCGAATTCAATTTGATGGGAAAAGACTTTACTTCGATCCGACTCCGAAGTACTTAGGTGTAACGCTTGATAGACAGTTAATGTTAAACAACACATCGAAAACACTGCTGCAAAGCTCAAAACTCGAAACAACATTATCCACAATTTGACTGGCTCAACTTGGGGGGCAGCAATACCCACTTTTAAAACCTCGATTCTAGCACTAGTCTACTCTGCCGCTGAGTATGCCTCTCCAGTATGGATAAATAGATCACATTGCAACAAAATCGATATTCAACTTAATCACTCGATGCGCATTATCTTTGGTACTGTTAAATCAACGCCGACAGAAGGACTCCCGGTTATTCGCAAAATCTTGCCGCCACATATTCGATGTAAAAAAGCTGCATACAGAAAGTGGTCAAAATACTTATTTAATACATCACTTCCATTTCACCATGACGTGTCAAACCAGAACCTTAGACTAAAATCTAGGAAACCTGCATATCTAACCTAATCCAAACTTATAGAAAACCAGTATGGTGTGGAAGAGTTTAAATTAGAATGACAGAATTCTAGAATAGATAATCGTAACCTAATTAAGAGGCTCAATATCTCGGTCCCTGCACAACACCTATCCCGCCAAGATTGGGTAATACTCAACCGACTTCACAGGGGACATAATCGTTCCGGAGAAATGCCCCTTAAATGGAAAATGAAAATCATCCAGACTGTGACTGCGGCCATTCATTACAGTCTATCTCCTATATAAGAAGTGACTCGCCGCACCTATTACAGCACAATATAAGAACTCGATAAAGCTTCCGACAAGGCGGTTAATTGGATAAGATCTCTCGATATCGAACTGTAGACACCATAACTGATAACAATAAGAAATAGTTACAACATAGCATTAATTTCAAGACTTTATTTTATTGTTTTAGGTTTTATATAACTGTATCTAGTCCGTAACGCGTGCATATCATATTATACAATACGATAATAATATTTAAAACAAATAATTTAACTTAGCTTGGCACCTATTAATATTTACGACAACAAAATAAAGATACAATGCTGACATGAATATTTGCATCCCCATTTTATAATTTATTAATATTACCATAACAATATTTAAGTACATACTATGAGTAGCCAAGGTATAAGTTAAATTATTTGTATTAAATGATCGCACTTCATCAAATACAAACAATTGTAAACAATTCCTATACTAATGAATTTAAGAAATTACTTAAATCCCTTTTTGATGTCACAACTTTTCCAACTTGAATTTTTTTTTCTTAATGAAATTTTCACACGTAGTTGACGGAAAATTTTTGTTGAGATATCACTCAGTTTTTTATTAAAATTTTCGATATAGTTAATCCATGTTTTTTTAATCAATTGAAAAATTATGAGGACAAAATATCTTTGTTGTTTTATGAATTGAGTAAATGATTATATTATGTATAGCTATGCATGTAGCTAGAATGTTACTGGAAAACGATACTATTTGTAATACAGCGATAAAATAAATAAACAAAATTGTTTATTTTATTCGCCACAAACGGCCACCGTTGCAAACAGGTGGTAACAACGCGTTCAACATACTCTTATACTACATGTTGAAAATAATAGAGTTTCGAGTAAAAATTATGCTAATACTTTTGCATATTACTCAGGCTGCAATTCTCCAATCAACTTGAAGTTTACAAAAGTATCATCTACATAATGTAATAACTACCTCGTGTAAATTGCAAAACAATCAGTCCATTAGTTTAAGCTACAGAGAAATCGGATCATTTTCCGTAAAATTACACAGGTTAAATAGGAGTTAGCTGTCTCGTGTAATATACTGCGGTCGACGCACGTGTTCTTTATTTTTTATTTAACTCTGCATCGCGACCACGACACTGGATATAATTTACTTATAACTACAAATAAAAAATGTATTTTGTTTTGTAAAAAATAATAATTTTAAATAGAATCATCAATCAGGGTTTAGTATTAAGTAGGTACGAACTACGAGTACACTGTACATATTGTATCTATGAGCGCTTATTACTGAAGTACTTGCAGCCCGTGTTTATACAAATAGATGTGGATATGTAAATATGAAAATTTTACATTATTTTTGCGATCTCGTATACGTTTTGCATTTTATAAATATAATTGTCTTAAAGGTGATGGGGTGAATGCCCTAGTTCTTAGTTCTATTCCTAAGCATATTGTTTTCGACCATATTAACTTACATTTACCATCGTTTTATATTTTACAGCGATTTGCTGAGCATAGGAAGTTCAGACAGCAGAAACTACGAAATGTCCGATATGCATGGCGTCAAGTCGGTGTGTTATCCGAACGTGACCACGTCTGCTGCCGGCGCCGGAGTGATTAAAATCGGTTCGGTGGCGGCCGCGGCTTCGGTCCTCAAGTCGGCCACTGCCACTGTGGTGGCCGGATATCCGGCGGTGCCCGACCCGGAAATGTATCCGTCAGACTATCCACTACATCACCATCACCACCACCACCATCACCATCCTCACTTGCACAATCCCCACCAACACCATTACATCAATAACAACAACAGCACTACCAATAACAACAATAACAGCAGCAGTAGCAGCAACAACGCCAACACTAATCATCATCTCAGTCACTTATATCACCACAATTACCATCATCAAATGGTTCAACCCATACCGCAAACTTCGGCCGCGTCACATTCATAATAATGAACGTTGCCGCCTTCAGACATAATTATTATTATTATTATTATTATTATTATTATTATATTAGTGTATGAATAATATTTTCCATTTTGTTATATAACTTGTGTGCGACAACAACAAAAATTACGGAATTTCTGTAAACCTAAGTCAGTATTAAAGGGAAGCATTTTTATTTCAATAATAAATACACGCGAAATTAAACACCTTTGAGACTGCATCCTGTGTGACAGAATTCTTTTTGAATTGCGTCATCCCGGATTTTTATTTTTGGTATACTTCTAAAAATTACAGCCAATGTTTATCTAATCACCAGAGGCCGAAACATATTAACACGCAGTTAGGGGCTAGACATGATTATAGGAATACGCCTTGTATCGTATTTATATTTGAAACGCAACTAGTATACTAAGTAGTTCCTATAGTTAGATAACAGAGATGCAGGTTTTAGAGAACCGTGATGAAAAATCTATTTTTATTAAAAGCTCTTTCATTATTATTAAATCCGTTCGTCGTTAAATATAATATTATCGATCAATTGTTATTTAGGTATAATTAGGTACGTTCAATTGCTGGAAATATCGTTCCGAATACGCATTACATGGGAAGAATAAGAACATAGAGACATTTTTGCGTTTCCGAAACGAAAATCAATACTTTCGGAAACTATCAAAAACTCAGAAATTTATATTTCTAAAAATCATTAATGAAATTGTGGAAATGTTTAATGGCCTATCTGATGGATCAAACAATATCATTCAATTAGTAATTTTTTAAAACTATTTGCCATTTTAGAATTCAAAAAGTTTTTGATAAAATTTGTGTAAAGAACCATACAGACACGTTGAGTCAGGCTAGAACTTTTCGAAATTAAATGGTCCAGCCAGAATTTATAAATACGTTAGCTACTGTTTCCAAAGATTTTGGACATGGACTTCCAGTATTAAAACAGATTCAAAAAATTGATATTTATTTAAAACTAACCATGGATTTAGCTCAAGCCGAATTTTAATTTATTTTAAAAAATCATTTGCAGTGAAATATAATAATATAATATTATTATTACTATATACCTACATTCCTGTATTCCTGCAGCATTAGGTGTATACACAGCATGCAGTTAACATGCTTAAGCATAACCTAAACAATAGGAAAGCCGTGAGACATATAAACAGGCTCGGATTAAGAGGGGTTCATGGCCTCAGGCCACTGGATATCGTAATATTGTGGGCCCCTGGCCTTGGCTGGTAGTACTGTATAGTCACCAATATTTTGAATATGTTTATGGGCCCTTAAAATTGTTTGTCCCCAGGCCCAAAATCATCTTAATTCGGGATTGCATATTATAGGTATCTAAGTACGAGTACCCACAGATAACAACCAATTGTACAACATTTTGCTGCATGTAGATAATATCAAACAATCGTTCACTAAAAACACGAAAACACCATGAAGTGTAGCGTAGGTACCTATACTGTTTCTCATTAGATAACTATTCGAAATATGTTATAAAAGATCGAACGCCAATCGGGCGATTAGACAGAGACCTAACCTAACCAATGATAGTGTATGTCACATTAACATAGTTACATGAGCGGTTATTGGTGGGACTTGGAAAGCTTACCCCCCTCCCCACCCCCCGGAACGTTAGTTTCACTACTTAACATAGAAAGTTATAACTCAAAGCCGGATTTAATAGATATTGCAACTTGTTTGATATCAGATAAATCAATGCTGAACAAATATATATACACGAATCGGACTAATTATACAGTCTTTCTATTTATTTTTATACTTCGTAACTTATGTAATTTTTGTATGCCACTTCACCTGATAAAATATACAAATTATTTTTTCTTAGATAATTTTACAATAAAAATATAACTACATTTTTACATATAGTTTTTCCTAAGAGTAGAGCAACGTTCTACAGATACGGCCATACGATTGTTATGATATTATTAAGCCATCAATAATACCGAATAGGTAATTTATTGACCAACATGTTTTCGCGCATTTCTGACATATTCAGCGCAACACGTATACTTTAACAACTTAGTTTTCAGAACGAAATACTTTACAAGCCCTCTTATATGGATCCTTATTAGGGATCATGGTGGTATACTCTTATTAGTGTACATGTGTACATGAATCCCAAATATATATTGTGTACCACGAAATATAAATAGATAGGTTCTGTTTTTTTTTTTTTTAATACCAGTGTATTTTATATCGATACCAGATTATTTAATACCCGTTACTAGTGTATTAAATAGCCGAAAACTGTGTAATTATTAATTCGGGTATATGTTAATTTAAATTTTAAATCTATTTAAATATATATATATTAATTTGTTGCTGCTAAACATATTTTCGCAATGGCATAGCCAGAAATGTCCCAAGGGGTAGGGGGCCCAACTATATAAAACATATATCAAACATATTTTTGTAAAAACAGGTTATACTCGATCAAAAACATGAATTAACACGTACCTACGTGAACACGTAAATAAAAAAAATAGTTACTCGCTTAAATTTAATGCAGATGAGTTTACTATCCGTATTCACGTGTATTAATGTTATTCACCTGTATGCATGAAAAATAACCTGAAATAACACGGATTTTTTAAGTATCTACACGATCTTATAAATTCGGATTTTGAATTCCAAAATGTATACAAGTGAAATAGGGTGCTCTTGAGCTTTAATAATATATACTCATTGCGATATCTCAGTAATTATTACATTTTTCGAATTTTTCTTTTTGTAATTTAATAAACAATAGCAGTATTAAAATATTACAAAATTATTATTTCTTGTCACCCTTATTTTTTATGGTGAAACCATGGTGATTACCTACTTTATATATTAAACTTTAAAGTTTTGATAGGAGGAGAGTAATGGAGCATAATTTGTGTGGTAACATGGTGCGTGGCTATTAAATAGTGCTCCACTATTCTCTCCCTACCCACACTTAAAATTAAAATATCTCGTTGATAGGTTGATGAAATTTAAAAACATTAATACTAACATGTATTTAAACTAATAAATTATTTATATTTAATACTCCATATATTTATGAGATTTTAAATATACCATTTTAAAATCAAGCATAGGTAGTTACCCAAAAAATAAGGGTGCCAAAAAAAGAATGGTTGTATACAATTTTAATGCTACTTAAATTGTCAAAAATAAAGTTAATACTTTAGAGCACACCATTAAACACATCACTATTTAAAAAAATTTGATTTTGTTCAAATATACTGTTGATACAATTCATGTGTAATGTTATTATACAAACTTTAAATACATGCAGGTACACATGTGGATCATTACACATGTAATGGAAAATAAATGTTGAAGAACAAACGTGTATTATTGCATAAAAAATAAAGATTATAATATAATTTTCCAAAAATTCAAATAAATAATACATTATGTAAAGGTATGTCGCCTAAGCAAACCTAATTGTTAATTGTTATTATTCATTAAACCAGTTTGTTTTTAAATTTTTGTGTAACATATTGTATATAATTTTGGACTGTATAAATTGTTTTTAAATATAATTTAATGTGTAATATACAAAAACAAATTTCTTATGTATTAATTTTGACAAAGTTTTAAAATCAAACATAATGTCCTTGCAGATCAAAAAGAAAAATAGATAAACATTAAATTCACAAAATATCTACTTACCTACTTATCAAAAAAATTATTAACAGTTGGAGTTTCTAAAAATGTTGAGAACTATAAATTAATATTATAAATGAAACTATGAAAGGGACTATGTAAATTGATATAATGATATTTAAAGAGGTGCTTAAGGAAGGTGTTGAAAACCAATTATATATTTTTTTTAAATTTGGTTTTTAAGATAAGTATGTGAATTATTTTAAGGCAAACATTTTCAGAGATAATACATAATTTTTTAAAAAAGAAGATAAATAAAGTGAGATGAGTAATATAATCATTAAAGAACAAATTCTCTTTAAATTAAACAAATAGCTCTTATGTTTATCCTATTCAATTTACTTTTAGAAATAAAACACACTCGCATACATTCAAATACTGAACAGTGTTTATTTTATAGCAAAAAAAGCAAAAGAAGAATTATTTAATTGAATTTTCTTCAGGTTTGATCAATAACGCCATTGGCTTAGCCACAATGTAATCCTGCAACAGATTAATAGAAACAAAACAAATTAACATATCTTTATTTTTTTTTTTTTTTTTTTTTTTATAACATCTATAAAACAGATAAACAAAACTAATTAAATATAATTTTGATCAATCACTGATGAAACACACACAAAAAAACAAAAAACAGACATTTAGTACCATTTATAGAATATTGTAAGAAAAAACCAGAATAATATGCACTATAAAAATGCAAAATAAAAATAAAAAAATATGTAATTATATACATTTAAAATTAAGACTAAATATATATATATATATATATATAAAGAAAACCATTAATGTTTTAATTTGTACAAAACATTTTTAAGTAAAAATAAAATAAATAAAAACTTGATCTAATATCAAATAATATTTAACAAATATTGATAACAAGACAAGTAAAAACCAGTGTTACAAACATGGAAACATTCAAGACAAAAAATAAATTCTTCTAAAAGTTAAAACAACACATTAATTTTCATTTTAATTTTAATATTTTGTATCTATCATTCAAATTTGTAATGAGAACATTTAGGAGTATTTGAAATATGCAGATTATATACACTAATAACTAAATAATATGATTTGACCCACCAATATGTAAATTAAAGTTTGGTTTTTTCTATGAAATCAATTTAACAGAATATTATGTCATTTGAATCCATCATGATCATGCAAACTGACATACTAATTGTACACAGTATGGTATTTTATACACTCATTATGAAAACAACATATATACATATGTATATAATTCTGGTCTCTAAATAATTAAATTTAACCGATAAATCACTGTAAACAAAAATGGATTCTGAGTACAGTTTATTTATACATTTAAAATTTAAAACAGAAGTTTAGAAATTTTAAAGTTTTAAGCTAGAAATATAAAACAAGTTCTCAGCCAGTCTTTCTGATTTATCAACACAAAAAAATATATAAAATCCCTCTAAAAAATAAGTATACATTATTAGCAATGTAGATTGAACACATTTAATAAAATACAAGCATGGATAATTATCCATGCTAATTATTATTACATTTCAAAAAATAATATAATACAAGGAAAGCTGCCAGTATTAGTAGATTTAGATTTAATTAATATTGGGTTTTAGCAAAAATTCATTGTCAGAAAATAGTTTATTATGAATAAATAATTAGAAATTTTAATCTAATATTCCTTATAGCTTTGCATGATTATCTTTATTTTTTTTATAATAATATTGACCATTTGAGTTAAAATGTTTTAAATAATTATATATAACATATTTTAGTTGAATATTGCATATGATTCTAACACACATATATATATATATTAATAAGATAGTAGACTCTGATTTTATGACATGCCATTTATCAAGAATGCAAACAATGTTATTGTTAATAATTTGAAAAACATTTTCAATATTTTCTTATTTCTAAATAATTATACTACCCACTAAATTATTAATGCATCATAATAATGAAGTATTTCAACATTTTTGAAGTATCTAAATTAAATTAATAAGTTTCAAGCAGAGATTAAGATGAAGCTGGATGTTTTAGAATGTATGAGTAATTTTAACATAATTTTGTTAAAATAATAAAAATCACTAAACAATACTAATACCCTCTAGGTACTTATACTCGTAGATTCAATTCATATTTAAATTATAATTCATTATAAAAAATTATTTCAATTAATATTATTCCAAAAGATATATTATTAAAAAGTACAGACTGAAAAGTGTATACTATAATCTAATCTTACAAAATAAAATCTTCTTATCTCCTTTAAATTGGAACCAGGCATCACTAATAATTGTTCTTTAGTAAACCAGGAATCAGCTGTCTGGTTAATATAAATTATAAACATAAATAATACATGGTTTTTAAAGAATAATTAACTATTAATCCATTTATTCTGCATTTAGTTCTTAGATTTTTTTAGATAACACCAAGAAACTGTACAATCTATTAATAACTGAAAAATAAATCAAATATTGAAAAGAAATACTTCACAGGAGGGCAGGCCACTGTTGTAAGTAAAAAGTTGAGAAGACAGAGGGGAAATTTAATTTACATTTGTGCACAATGATTAATCATTGCTAATAAAAAACGATTCTGAGCGGAATTCAGTTAATAATGTTGCTTTGTCAACAGTATATTTTATATTATGGTAAAATAATTATAAATTTTTCAAATTGTAATGAGTTTAAGATCAGATTTGTATGCATTAAAAATACTAATAAGATATTTGTATAACTCTATTAGAATATTTTTTTTAAGTATAAATATTTATATTTTTTTTTTAAATACATACCGAAAAATGTATTCATAAAATTCATAAAATAATAATAATAAAAAAATTGAAAAAACAATTTATATAAATTTAAACAATTATTAGATTAATTTCACCAGTCATTAGAAAGTACTAAAAAATGGGTTATATATAATTTATATCTAGTAATAATCCTAACAAATACTCAGATTATCAAGCATATTTGAAAGAAAAATAACAAATTTAAAAGAAATCAATTAAACCAACTTGCCTCATTCAATTTTTTGTTTGAAACAGTTTATCTTTGTATGTAAATATAAATTATGGGTTCAGTGAATTGCGTCCCAGATATTTATGACAATATGAAATACTATACACAAAAAATGCCATTCTAAGTAATACAGCAGCACTGAAATGCCTTCTGGAAGTACCCAAGTAATAGATAATAATTTATAAAACTATTATGACTGAACAGTGAGACATAATTTTGTTTTTCAGTTCACAGTCGTGTTTGTTAATTTTTCATTAAAAATGGAGTTCTCAATAAGTGAACAAAATAAAAATATGTTAATTGTGATAACAAATGATGATATACAATGTATATTATACAAATTATACAATTTGAAAATTAAAAATAAACAAACTTATTACATAATTCACAAAGTATTAAATTACAATAGGGATGAAATTCACCTAGAATTAAATTATAACAGGGATACAATTCACCTATTTTTATAAAAATTGATCTACTGCCATAAATTAAATTACCCTATGTTATTTCATATTTTCAACTTCTTCCTGCTTACAACAGAAATTCACACATTGTGTGAAGTATGTTAGTTTTTTTAAAAAGTTTGTTTAACATTATTTACTTTAAAATTATGAAGCATCCCATGTAATTATGTACCAGTCCACACCCTAGACATAATAAAATTATGTACTTTCATAAAAATGAGGTCAATAGTAATGACCTTCACTCACAGAAGTTCCCTAATAATTTATTAGTACCATCTTCTTGCTTTTAATAACACACATTCTGATAATTCTGTGATTGTTTGTGGGTTAAGCTCAACACTACATTTGATCCAGAGTTTCATAGTGAAATGGTAGTTGGGAAGCCTTGACAATTTTTGGCTTTGTATGTACAGTAATTACAGATTTAATCAATGTCTTCATTTAAAATAGTATTCTGTTTGTCCAATTTTGGAACAAATAAAGTTGTTTTTTGGAACCCATATGGTATTAATAGCTCTTCAGCAACTTGGCAGAGTTAAATACAGGTTTTTTTAGAACTGTTGAGTATTCATCCTCCACTATTTCAAAACTACTCTTCAATAATTGCATAGTTTGAATTACTCCCATTAACTGATCATAAGCATAGGCTTATGTTACACACAAAGTTTCTTAAAGGCTTGTTGTCTTGTGAAATCATACTTTCATGATCAATATTAGGGCTTCCTGTTGTCCAACTTGATCCAGTATCTTTTCTATCAGTATTCTTTGTTCTCATTTGTTCAAACAATTATTCCAAAACTAAAACTGTTCAATGCTTGATGGAATTGGTTGATAAGGATCCCTCTCAAATAAAATTATTTATTTTATAACATTTTCTTTTTAGTTTTGTTATATAATGAAATAATTTACTACTGTTAATTTTATTGTTAATTGTATATAAATGTAAATAAAGGTTAACTAGGTTATTATAATAAATTTATATAAATACTAATTAAATAACCTATTCATGCATTTATATTGCACATATTTTCTTTCATTAACCTTCTAATCTAAAAAATTTACCTTTAGTGATATGTCGCCACTGTTAAAATTGTGTGTTCTTATATGACTGTCCAAGCTTATACTCATAATATGCATCTGATTTAAATAGTTTATACAAGACACTGCTCTTACAGATCCAGTACTACCCCTAAATGTTTTAACTGGAAATTTGGTTTTTCCACGGAAATCATAGTGAAATATAGAACCTTTGGAGGATCCTACAATCACTTCACTGCAATACAAAATACATATATTATATTAAATATACTAAATCCACTAATTCTAGTCATTGTACAGCCAGTAGTTAAAAAATATGCTATAATGCACAATATGCTTTATGTATAATTTTTTTTTTTTTAACTTTAAAATCCCTATTCTAAATCAAATATATTGCAATAAAAAGTTTACTATGCTCCAATTATATCATCAACATAAATATACATTTAAAATAAACTAAATGTATTAATATACTTACTAATCACTATTATCTGGAATTATATTCATACAAACAAATCCAGTTTTTTCTGCAGTAAAACTTCCAACTGGTCTTCTTTGACTGGATAGTGGATCATGTAAATCAACCTAATTTTGAAAAATTACACTAAATTACAAATTAATAACAATTTAAAAATAAACACAGTTAAATAATTTACTGGTAAGTCATAATTTTTAATTATTATTATTATTATTATTATTTTTAAATTATTTTTAGTCGATGTTTAAGTTAGGTTATATTGTAGGAAAGTAGTCTAGGGGCTAAGTGAAATATTTTTAGTTTCACAAATTAAATAACTAACAAACAATTATAGTAATAGTCATTTCATTCTTCATCGTCAAGCGCTGGCTATTAAAAAGATGCCAATACCTCTTAAAAATATCCTTGATAAGGCAGTGAAGATTATAAATTTCGTAAAAACTCAACTGTTGAGCACAAGACTATTCACAATTTTGTGTGAAGATATAGGAAGTATTCATAAACCACTACTTTACCATACGAAAGTAAGATGGCTTTCTCGAGAAAAAACACTTATATGCTTACTTGAATTACACAATTAACTATACATTTTTCACCAAACACCCATTTAATTTACAACTCAGACATACTCATAAAATGTTCACAAAATTAAAGGAAGTAAATTTATCAATACAAGGTAAAATAACAAAATTTAAGCTTTGAAAAAAAAAAAAATTGTGCTGTGTATTTTTCTCAACATAAAATTGATAATTTTGCTTTGTTAAAGAAATATTTAAAATTGATTGATGATAATATTAAATAAATTGATGAAATATATGACAGAATTGAACATTTAAATAAAATACTATCATCATTGGAAAAATAATTTTCAGAGAGTAAAGATATGGAATTTATACAACGATATAATTGGATTAAAAACCATTTTTAATTAATGATAAAACTTTTCTATAATGGAGTATGAATAATTTATTGAACTGACCACCAATTCATCATTAAAAACTTTATTTGATAAAATATCATTAACAGATTTTTAGTGCAGTAGCAGTATTACTAATGATTATCAATCTTTAGCTAAAAAAGCTGTACTAGCACTTCTTTCTTTTGCAACAACATATCTGTGAGGAACCAGATTTTCATCATATACATTAACAAAATAAAAATATAGCAATAAATTAGATGCTAAAGCAGACATGCACATCTAACTCTCATCTATCAAGTTAAATATTAAAATACTGGTCGATGAAAAAAACCAACATTATAGATCACATTAAAATCATTAAATATTAAACTTTATAAATTACTAAAACAATATATTCTTTTTTCTTAATAAGCAAATTAAATAATTTGTATATATTTATATTTTAAAGAAAAAAAAGAAAAGCAAATAATTTTCAATTTACATCATTTTATATGAATAATTGTTATCTCAAATAGACATTCCTGAATTTTGGGACTCCATAATTTTTTTCAGAACATATGAGTTCTGTAAATAAGAAAGTTTGAGAACCACTGTACTAAAGTATTGAATATACATTTTTTCAATAAAATTATATACTTAATTATATTTTCAATAACTGATTTTTATTAAAATATAATTATAAATTTGTACTTACCACTCCATGTTTATGAGAAACTACTACTTTTTTGTTGTTGAAAAATCTTATATCAGATACATAACATGGTTGTTTAAGTTGAAGCATATCTGGTTTAGGCTTAAAATAACAAAACAAAGTACATAGAATCATATTTTTCAAAAATATTTGAATTAAAGAAAATATATATATAATATATAATAAAATATGCAAACATTTTAAGCTTACACTTTTGGCAGTAAATTCAACTTTTCTTGTTTCAACATCCCATATTTTTAATGGATTTTCATTTCCTCCTGTTCCATATTTATCAGATGTAAGACATTTTCTTAAACATGCTAAATTTGAACCAACATCTATTTTTTCTGCAACCAAGCCTTTAGTCAATTTTATTGGTTTAATTACAACTGTTCCATTATCAGCTCCAACAAATAAAAAACTAAAAAAACACAAATTATAAATATAGTAAATAGAATACTTTGCATAGGAAATATTTAATTGACAAGAATAATGTCTTACTCATTTAATTTAAATAGTCCACTAATGCATCCAGATTCTTTAATATAATATTTTTTTGTAATTTTTTTATTTTGTAGATCAAAAAGAAAAATTTTTTTTTGTGAACTTATTATTGTTTTGTTTTCATCGAAAATACTCAAAGTATTTAATCCAACTGATGCATCTAGTAAATTAGTATACTTGAATTTGTTTTTTTTTAGTTCTACACCTGTCAAATAACAAAATACAATAAAAATCACATTTGTATTACGAATATGTTGAATATGTTTTATCTATTTTTTAGTTGTTGATCTTGAATATAGTTATAAACATAGTTTTCATAAATTTGAATGCTCAAACCACTTTTCTAAGTCCAAAATTAACTAAGAAACAAAAATTTAAATTTATTTTATATTATATCGTAAAACAATATTTCTCAATCAGGGGCTACTAAGGAATTCGCCAGAAAAAATTTGTAATGGAAAAAGGTAAAATTTGTTATATTTGATTGAAATAGCTTATTATTTGTGAAATATTATAAATATTGTAAATTGGTTTTTCATAATATATAATATATATAATATTACCTATGTATAGGTAATAAGTAAAATAAGAGTGTTATATAACATTATAATAAAATTATATTTTTACACTGTATAATAAAATATCATAATCATAAAAATTATAGGTAAATAAAATTAATAACAATTGCATTTTTAAGTCTGTAATCAATGATAACATAACAACAGTTTAAATTATTTAACTCATAGCATAGACACTGTTCTTTCGTTCTAATAAAATTGATTTTCAAAATCCTATTGATTCTATAAAATATGTTAATTTATAATTTGAATATTTAATGTATTTAATTCCAAAAAAATAAGAACAGTAAAAACTCGATTAACCGTCACTCTTTGTTATCTGTCATTTGTCTTATTTCTTTGTAAAATACAAAATATTGCCGCTCAAAAAACTTATGCTTTAAAAAAATAAAGAAGATGACGGATTATTTTGTTTTTTTAATATGGTATTATTTTTGTTATATTGTGCAAAATTTCTTTTAACTGTCTATTTGATTGACCATCATAGTCACGGATGGTAAATCAAATTACTTTTGTACTTCAATAATTATTAGTTTACAACCAAACTACCCTGAAATTAAAATTATCAAAAACAATGAACATTTGAGTACATTTAATGATTAGTGATAGGTTCTGAAACTGTTTACTTAAAGTGATAAAATGTAATAGGTAATCAAAATTATTTAGTATACTGTAATGACTCAATTCCTTGAAGGTATTCTTTATGTAGGTAATCACACTATGAATTGCATATACCGTTTTAGAAAAGGGTGAGACCCCTGTATGATCTATGTTATTATTGTTGTTTTATATTGTGTTATTAAATCAAAATCTTCCCAAAAGTATAAAAATCCATTTTTTCTAATTGTTATCATTTTCATATACTGTAGTACCATAAACACATAACAAATTAAATAAAATACTTAAATTTTTAACCTATAGTATTATGATTAACATGAATAATTAATTTAAAAATATAAATTAATATGATTATGGTTAAATAACAAACAATATTTATCAGTGTTTGTTTGGATATTAGTAATGATACTGGTCGTTCTTAATTAATCCATTAGAAAATAACGCAGATTGGCAATTGGACGAAACTTGTTCAAACAATCCATCTGATTCCGTTAGTATATGGATAGTCTATCAATAACTAATTCAATTGTCAATTGGATTACTAAAGAACATAGATTTCCATCCAACTAACCATCAGAATAAATAAGGACCAGACAGATATTTTATAGGTCACAATTGACATAATTAAATATGTAGAAAAAAAAAACATTACCTTTCAACATTCCATTGCTGAACCCAATGATGGCGTCGTAATTAAGAGTCATTATAAAATAGATTTAAAATTATTTTGGAACTGATTATGATTTTACTGCTAAGAATAAAAAAAACAATGTTTAGTATATTTTGATATTTACGTGATACTTATACAAAAGATTACCAAAATACTCATGACAATAATGCAGTTGCAGTAGTGTAGTCTACAATAGGTCAAATTGCTGGTAGTTGATGGATATTTTCGAATTTCAATTGTACACTTTTGTTAACAACAGTATTGTTATCAAAAACCATGTGCAAATCATGTGTTTGTAGCACAAATTAAGATTTATACATCATAGATAATAATACAAACCACGATTTAAACCATGGTTTAAACCGTGATTTTATATCTTAAACTGTGATACTAACATAGATAATTTATTGGATGTGGATCGATAAGGGATACCCAGACTTTCTGAGACGAGCCCTAGCGCTATCTAATTAGTTATTCGCAAACTATATTATATAACTAGTTTACAGGTCAATGCTATTAACCATAGACATAGGTATGTATATTAAAAAAAAGAAATAATCATTAATCATTGGAAAGCCATTACATTCCTCGCTACACTCCGAATGTAAAATATTATAATTATTTTTACAGTATATAGTAGTAATGGTAAGTACCAATAATTTTCTACACCGCTACAATCCCACAAATTTCAGCCGGAGCAACCGCGTTAAAATAACAAATACTTCTTTAAATAGTTATGAAATTTTAATTTATCCGCGCCAGTCTTGTTGCGCAGATACGTTTTAACTTTTTAATTTGCGAAGACAAGAAAAAAACCGTTCACTTAAACCCAGACAAACAGGAAGAGTTGCACCGATAATATAAGAATTGGTAGACTATAGGGATGGTTAACGTATTGCGACCCAAATTACATAAAATATATAAAGAATAGTAATTTTTCAACTAAAAATTTAAATTTATTTGATTTCTGAAAATCAATTGAATATTATTTTTAACTACAGAATAAAAATAAATATATTTTGCAGCAGAGTCGTGCTAAGACATTTGGCACCCAGAGGCATCAATTTTTAGGCAACACCTCTTAATAAGACTGGGGATTAACTTGGTGAGAATTGGGGGGGTTTAATTTTTTTTTACAATTTTATTAAATTAATGTTAAAATTTCAACTTTTTTTTTATAAGGTATAAGGTAAACGACGGTAATTGTAAATATACAATATGTACCTACGAGATTATAATTTATTAAATATTATACTACATGTCAAACAATTATCTCATATTGTCCTGTTAAAATGGATGAAGGTATTGTATTTTAGTAAATTATAACCTACCTATACGAAATGAGTAGATATCATTTTATTATAGATATTATAAACCACCGATTGAATTTATCATGAGTACCTACGATTATTTTTTGGATTGGGAGAGGATGGAAAAGAGGGTAATAAACAAAATCAATATTGTATCCGTATATGGAAAAAAAAAAAATCTCCAGTACTAGTATTATACTAGAGATTAACGGCCATAAATAAAATAAAATAATTAATAAAATGAATTCTACGTTAAAAATTTAATAATTTGGTACATAATATGCGATCATAATTAATAATAATAATTGTATAAAAAATGTATATAATATAATATAATATGATGATAGGTACCTATATAATAAGTGATACCTACCTACTACCTAGGTAGTTAATAATTATAAAATGTAAATAACATATTATCTAGTCATTACAACGCAACATTTACCTCATTATTTTGAATTCTTGAGAGAAACAACTTTTATTTAAAAGCGACCTGTCTACCAAGCGGGTTGCCATAAAACACAGCATATGGGTACTAATCAATATACAGACCCAAATTTGTCAAATAGTTCTATCAATCTTTTTTCAGTATTTTGAGTCACTCCTAATTTTTTCATTTTGTTGAATGGCTCACTTATATTCTTTAATACTAACTTTTCCAAATCTGCAGCTACTTTACATTTAATTTTTCCAATTTACTTCCATATTGAAGAATGTTTTCACCGACTAAATGGCCAAACCGATTGTTCCACCCATTATTTTAAATCGAGTACCTACATTGGAAAAACACTCCTAATTACGTATATTATATAATTTATAATTTATATATCTACAATGATTTAGGATGTAGTATTTATATATACCGGAACTCAAACAAATAAAAACTAAATAGTAAATAGTCAGTTGAAATTGCATCTTGATCACGTTTATTTTGAATACACTGTTAAAAATGTCGAAAATGTAACCATCCAGGAATTTTTTTCCTAGTCTGGGGATTTTTTTTCTGCAATTCATAGTATCTGGTTTTAGATGTAATTAGTAGGTACTCGGGCGTGACGTTTTCTGAATACCATACAACGTACAGTACAAAATATAACCAAGGTAAAGACGTACCTACATAATAAAGTGTTATCTAGAGATAATGGTTTTTTCGAGCATTATAGTTTAATTTTCCATTATTAGTAGGTAGGTACATAAATCACTGTGAGTTTTAATCTAATAAATTTAAAATTTAATATTTGTATCGGGTAATTAAATGTTATCTCACATTGGTGACGACTGTTCATTGTTACTAAACCGATCGATAAAAGTACCTACTTACCAAATTCAACCTATTCAACCTTTTTGACGTAATGTGGTATTTCTAGTATTTTGGTATATTGTTTCCAAACCCAGGCAATTTCTGAGTCAGAAATTTTAAATGTGTTTCTAGCACTTTTAGTACCACTTGCCCGGCCTGTCCGTGGGTCAACTGCCAACGCCAAGTATGGTCATTCTTTACTTTATGGGTCATTCATTGTTGCATCGTGGACATAGTCAAGGAATATTCCTTTATTATCAATTCTATGATCACGTCGAACATGGTCTGTTTAGTGTTTACAAATATGTTGTATTATCATTGGTGCTACTACAACTGATAAACCATAACCTCATTCCACAAGTCACAACGCGCATTATCATTCGTTTTATTCTTTAATTTCCCTAATGTTTTATTGTTATAAAATAAAATTGTGATACATTCCCATTCGTTTTATTATGACGTTTCGAAATCGTTCTTCATCCACTTCACTGCAATGATAAAATGTTATTGATTTGTATTTTGATAACTGTATAAAAACTGACTTCACTAATGGTAAGTTTCATTTTATAGTTATTTATTTACAATATTTTGATGTTTAAAAGACAAAAGAGTAGGTAAGTACCTATTTCAGAAATAATATACTTGTTTGGTGAATAAACTAATCAATGTATGTACATAAACTTCTAATAGTTTAGAAATATGATTCTTTAAATTTTGATTATTGTGTGTTATTGAATAAATAGAATTATCTATCTGTAAAACACTTCAAAAATTAGTTATTATAATATTTTATTTTTCCGAAAAATAATAAGATAACAAAAATAATTAAGTACATTTTTGGTATGAGTTGTGTTACATCCAAAATTAACTAAATTAGATAAATATTTAATTTTTTAAAACATATAATAATAGTTACCTACTATATGTACCTTTACTAATTGTGAACATTATAATAGCTCTATAATATTATTTAAGTGCATCTCTAACTAAAGTTCCTATGTATTTATTTATTTCAGGATAATCAAATTAAAATAAAACTAACAACAAGTGATCTTATTGCCGCACGAAAAAAAGAATATTTGGAGACAAATATGAAAAATTGTAAATTATATGATCACGTGCAAGATGATTTTAAGAATGTGAGTTTTACTAGTAAACTGCCTATAATATTATATTTTAACATAAATACATAAATATTCTGATATTTTCTTAATTAAATAAGTAGAAATAAGTACTTTGTTTAAAATTTTCACATCATGCATTTATACAGAAATTATGTACAACATTATATTATTGACTAGTTACCTACCTACCTAATTCTTTTTCAATTATAGTTTTAAAATATCAAAATTATATTATCATTAAATGACAGTAAATTTCACTTTAAAATTGAAGGAAACCTATATTATTGAATTATGATTCATAGGCAGTTTACTTTTAGGTAATACATTTTGAGAGATTGCTGAAAATCATAGTATATATTTAAGGGGCTAGAGGTATTTAGATTTTTAGTTTGTAAATTATTGAACTAGAGTTAGTAACTTTAAGTTATTCCTCACATTTTCCCTTAAAAAAATATTTAAATATTCATATAGAATATATGATTCCAAAAAGTTTTCATATAGGTCCTTTTAAAAAATGTATCTTGTAATAATCATGTCTCTTAAGTTTATCTTCATAATGAAATCTATCATATAATATTTGGATAAGTTTATTACAACTTCTGTACTTTTTTGTGCATTTATAAATTTCGGTAGGTATAAAAAACATTCCTATTAATATTAATGTATAATTTAATTTTTGAATACCGATTTATGTAGTTTTTAATGTTATTTTTTTTATAGGCTAGAAGTTTTATTGATAAAAAAATCAAACAAACCGGAATAGTTCATGACGATCAGTTTTCTAACCATTTGTGTATTTGGGATTCCAATTATCCAGAAAATCCACAACGATATGAATCAATTATAAAAAGGTAGTATTAAATATTTAAATTGTCAGATGTTGTTTCTTTAAAGTATTCAACACTAATTACATCAACCAGTTCCTCTGTGTTTAAAATTGTATTTATTTATTTGTTCTCTTTAAATGGATATTTTAATAGGTGTAATGAATTGGGATTGATTGAAAGATGCATACAAATACCATGCCGCAATGCTACTAATGGTGAACTATTATACAAACATACACAAGAAATTATAGATATATTAAAATCTACAGATAATGTACAAGAAACTAAACTTTTAGAAATTTTGTCTTCTAAATTTGATGCTGTTTATTTTCATCCCGTAAGTGCATTTTATTAAAAAGTAATTATCAAATAAATATATTGTATATACAACTAGGTTCTTTATTTTTGTAAATATTCTAGTCAACATATAAGCAGTGTTTGTTAGCTACAGGAAGTTCAATCGAACTTGTCAAAGCAATTTGTGAAAACAAAATACAAAATGGAATGGCTTTTATAAGGTAAAAAATATAAAATGTATTGGAGTTTGAAGAAGTATTGGGTGATTGCCATTTTAAGAAATGTTTTATATTAATGTAGAATTTAATCTATTGATTATTGAAAACAATTTTTAAAAAACTATAAATACATTATAAGTATATATACCAAGTGATCCATTCTAGTGGGTACACTCATTATCTTGGAAAGTATTAAATTTTTCCAGAATTTGTTTTCTAAAACATTTAAGAAACAAGCTGCTCTACAATTTTATATTTATGTTATTTTTTTGTCACTCTTATTTTTGGGGGTAAAACAGTAGTTACCTACTTACACTACCTACTTTTGATTTTCAAATGGCAACTTATATTAATAGTAGTACCAGTTAATTCGTGCGGTTTTTTAACAGATGGCGTAACTTGAATTTTATTCCAGTGATTCACCTTTTCAAATATGTGTTGGAAAGCTACTGTCATATTGTTTCAGAATCAGTATGTGTCATTTAGCTGAAGCGTAAACAACAATACTTTTTTTTACTCTGAAAATGTCGAATTTTGTACTGAATAAAGTGTTTTTGCGGGGAGTACTTCTTCATTACATTAATATGTAGAAAAAGGCTGCCGAAAGTCATCGTATTTTGGTGGAAGTGTATGGTGTGCATGCTCTAGCTGAGCGTACGTGCCAGAAGTGGTTTGCACAGTTTAAAAGTGGCAATTTTGACTTGCAGGACGATGAACAGCCCGGACAGCCAAAAAAGTTTAAAGATCACGAATTGGAGACATTGCTCGACCAAGATCCATCCCAAACGCAAGAAAAACTTTCAAAATCACTTGGCGTCGCTCAACAAACCATTTCTGATCGTCTAAAAGCATTGAGAATGATCCGGAAGGTAGGCCATTGGGTGCCGTATGAATTGAAGCCAAGATACGTCGAACACCGATTTTTCGCGTGTGAACAACTGCTTCAACGGCACAAAAAAAATGTTTTTTGCATCGACTTGTCACTGCCCATGAAAAGTGGGTCCATTACAATAATCCAAAACGTTGGGCAACATATGGATACCTCGGCCATTTCAGAATATTCATGGCCTGAAGGTTATGCTGTGTATTTGGTGGGACCAGCTGGGTGTGATCTATTATGAGCTGTTGCAACGGAATGAACCGATCACAGGGGAAGTCTACAATTGAAGAACACAAGAAGACAATTGATACGTTTGAGCCGAGCATTGAAAGAAAAACGGCCAGAAACTGAGACCAGACACGATTATTTAATTTTGCAACATGACAATGCTCGGCCACATGTTGCACAGGTCGTCAAAACCTACCTTGAAACACTCAAATGGGATGTCCTACCCCACCCGCCGTATAGTCCAGACCTTGCGCCATCCGATCACTATCTCTTCCNTGCAACATGGCCTGGCTGACCAGCGCTTCTCCAATTATGAAGAAGTCAAAAATTGGATCGATTCGTGGATAGCGGAGAAGCCGGCCGAATTTTTCAGAAAGGGTATTCGTGAATTGCCAGAAAAATGGGAAAAGGTCATAGCTAGTGATGGACAATACTTTGAATATTAAATTTGTAACCATTTTTTCACAATAAAGCTTCAATTATCGAAAAAAAACCGCACAAATTAACCGGTACACCTATTAAAAAGTCAATAAACAGATAGAATATTACTTAAAAATCTTTATTTCTGCTAAGGCATTGACGAGATATTTCACTTTTAAGTTTGGATTGAAATAGAGTTGTGGTGCATTATTAACACGGGCCTACTGCCACACAAATGATACTCCACTACATTTCTTCAACCAAAACTTAGAACTGGAATATCTTGTCAACAGATTGACAGAAATCAAAAATTTCAACATTAAAATTTATTTTAACTAATACTCCATCTATTTAATGAAATTTTTTGTACCTGTTGCTATTTGAAAATTAAAAATAGTAGTCCTTTTGACTCTAAAAATAATATGGATATAAAATTGCAGAGCTGCTTATTTCTTAAATGTTCTAGAAAATAAATTCTGGAAAAATTTAAATTTTCACTTCTTAAAAACTTATGAGCGGTATCGAATGAAAAATAACTATTAATATTTTCAAATACTAATTTAACTATGTTTTTGATAAACTAGAAACTTATCACCTTGTAAATTGATACAAAAACCATATGGCTAATCAAATAACAAATTACATTATTTAAGAATTAAATAAAAATTAGTAGCTATAGTAGGGATAATGATAAAGAATATTAGGTGATGGTGACTTCACTTTATATTTTATTAATAAGAAATATTTTTTAGACATTTTTGTTAAATTTGTATGGTATATTAATACTAGTTTAGTTATTTACTTATTAAAATTATTATTGACTTATTTTTAAAGACCTCCTGGACACCATGCTATGAAATCAGAATTTTGTGGTTATTGTTTTTTCAATAATGTAGCAATAGCTGCAGAATATGTTCTTCGCCATTATTCAGTATCTAAAATTTTAATTGTTGATTGGGATGTTCATCATGGACAATCTACACAACAAATGTTTTATGATGATTCAAGGTTATATTTTAATACATATTTTTATTTTTATTATTTTATATTATTTGTTGCTTTGCATTTTATAGAGTATTGTACTTTTCTATTCACCGGTATGAAAATGGAGAGTTTTGGCCCAATTTACGAGAAAGTGATTGGGATTTTACTGGAAGTGGTGATGGTCAAGGCTTCAATATAAATGTACCACTTAATTCTACTGGCATGACTGATACTGATTACCTTGCTATATTTCATCAAATTTTGTTGCCAGTAGCTTCAGAAGTGAGTTAATTAATAATTATTTATTGTGAATTTACTTTAACCTTTTTTATTTTAGTTTCAACCAGATCTTATAATGATATCATCTGGATATGATGCTGCATTAGGATGTCCTGAGGTAAATAACACTAGATCATATACTTTATCTTTTAAACTGTATCTTTATCTAAATTTAGGGAGAAATGGAAATCACACCTGCCTGCTATGCTCATTTAGTTAATTCTCTTCTGAATTTTGGGTGTGGTAGAGTGGCGGTTTTACTAGAGGTAACAATTATTTTAGTTTAAAAATTAAATTATAATAATATTTACTAACTTAAATATTCATAGGGAGGATATTGTTTAAAATCTTTAGCAGAAGGTGCAGCATTAACATTAAGATCCTTACTTAGAGATCCATGCCCATTGCTTGATAAGACTGGTAGTCCTTGTAATAGGTAAAGTAATAAAATACAGTTATAATATTTGTAACTGATTTTTTTAAAATGTGATATTAATATAATAATTTTAATTCAAACTTTAGTATAATAGAAACAATACACAATGTTATTTTTGCACATCAGAAGTACTGGAAATGTTTTCAAACAGAAGTTTTGTTAAGTCCTACCTATAAGGCAGTATCCTTATATTCTTTTAATGATGAACCATTAAGTGTGTTTCCAACTGCTAATTGTTATCCAACTCAAGACGAAACAAAAGTGGATGAGTTTTCAGTTCTTCAACATTTAATTTCTGGTGAGAATATAATTTCATGCATACTGCATACTATATTTTATCATTTAATAATTTATATTACAGAGACACAGTTGTTGAACATAAAAAATAAAGTTTGTCTTTCATATGATCTGATCATGGATCAAAAACACGAAAGCAGTGAAAGGTATAATTTATGTTAACTTAAGTAACTATGTTGAATTCAGATTGAGGACCCCTATTTTTTGTATAATTTATCAAATTTTGTCATAATTATATATAAATACAAATTTCATTATAATATCTAAATTGATAAATACATTTCAATTTTTTTTCTTATCATTGAAAATATGAGATCCATATATGTCTGTGTAAGTACATAATAAATAAATATAATTAGCTTAGAGCCAAAGCATGTAGAATCTCTAATTAATGTGAGTAGGTATTCAATCTTACATGTTTTAATCTTTTATGATTTCATTATTTTAAATTTTTTCCAATTCACTTTATCAAAATATTTCAATATTATACTATGAAAAACAAAATACATTTAAATAATTATTAAATTATTTATCAGCTTTTAATATCGGTTTTTTGTTGTAGTGGCCATCCAGAATGTCCTGGTAGAATAAGTGCAATTTTAAACATGTTCAACACATTCCAGCTAACATCTCGACTTTTAATATTAAAAGTATGAAAATGATTATTATTAATAGGCCTTGAGTATAAAACTTTTTATTTACATTTGTTACATTTGTTTTTAAATATTTTAGTCTAGAGAAGCTAAAGAGAGTGAGTTGTTTCTTGCCCATTCCAAAGAACATGTAGATGAAATGTCTAATTTACACAAATTGACATTATCAGAATTAAGTGATAAAGAAAAATGTTATGATTCTGTATATTTGACTGTAGACACTTACAAAGTTTCAACACTTGCTACTGGCTGTTTGTTGCAAGTATTTACATAAATCATAATATAATTACAAATAGGGATACAAATTATGAATAAAACTTAACAAAATAATTTTAACAATTTTTATAGGTAATTGATTCTGTGATAAATAATGAGAGTTCATCTGGTGTTGCAGTTATTCGACCACCTGGACACCATGCTGAAAATGATATTGCTTGTGGATTTTGTATTTTTAATTCTGTTGCTATTGGTGCAAGTTATGCTTTAAATAAATTTGGCCTCAAAAGGTATTTTTTGATTAAAAATAATTATGCACAATGTTAAGATGTATAGACATAATGGTGAACATTGACAGTCGCTAGTTTATTGGCGCAAGTACACATTCTGCTATGGTTGGAACAGTTTACAAATTTATAGGATTGTTATAGCAGGCTTTAGCCATGATGATAGCTGCTGATAAATACTATAACTTATTATTTAAATTTAATTTAAAAATATCTTCTTTTCCTTCGCCTTCATTTCAACTATTTGGGATCGACCATCTTCATATCATTCTCAATTGTATCACATCTTTTTCAGTCATCCTCTCTTCCTCATTTTTCCTAATTTTAATTTTTTTATTTCCCTATCAAAGAATGTCCAAGTCCTAACAAGTTATGTACTAAGATTGTTTTGAATAAATATAAAATAATAATTCAGCAAAGGAATATAATATGGACATGTCTTTGTATTGTCTAATAATAATACCCTATGATTGTTAGATCATTTTAACTTACTGTTTAAATACTCGAAAAATTTCCATAATTTTTGATATGATATTATGTTAAACATATGAAAGAATATATTGTGATAGTTTAATTTAGATTTTGAGTGGAGCCAAGAAGTTTATGGTTTTGCAAAAGATATTTATCTATTTTTTTTTTCTACCTATAAACAACTCTTCTACCAGTAAATTTCTAAGTGTAGCACCTTTTCTGTAAAGAAATTGGTAAAGGGAGGTCATTTTTCAATTTTCTTAGGAGTTTTCTTGTCAAATTTGAAAAACTGAGATAAAACATGGGAAAAATATTGGAAAACTAAATTGGTACAACATTAAACAAATATTTAAGAAAATATATAGAGCCTATTTTACTATAATGTGGCATATATTTTGTTGATAAAGCATCACTATCAACTGAACTCAGCTCAGTTTTTGTAAGCAATGGTTTATCGTTGCTTACAGATATACATTAAATTTCTGTCCGTATCTTACCTTCCCAACTTCCCACCATGGCTGCACTTATCCCCATTATCTTACTTTTCTTTTTTAATTTAATTTTTGTGTTTTAGCTTAGTATAGACCATTTAGGTTCTCTTTGCCGACCCATCACTTCTTTCCATCTGTTAACCCTTAACTGTTCGTTTCTTCTAAGGCTAAAAATTTATTTAACACCTTTATCACATATCTTGTTATGTTTGCTTCTCTGTTTTTGTTGTAGTCCGGGTTTCTACATGCATGTAGTGCTATTAAGCATATCATTACTTTTAACTTTATATAAAGTTAGTGTTGATCTATTTGATACTAATTTAGATTTCAGGATTGTCTTTAATGGGAAGAAGTTAATTTTGTTTAATATCTCTTTATAATTATTGCCCAATATCATGGTTATCTACTTTAGATAACTGTACTGGACACACTCAACTCTTAAATATTTGAAGTTTTCTACCCTCTTAAACTCCATATCTCTTACTATATCTATTATTCGTTATGTACATGTGCATGTTAACAACACATATCTTGATTTTGTTTTCTAGAAAAGCATATTTATAGAATTGTTTTGGTCCTTATTTTTAATAAATCTGGAGATGTACATAATGTATTCTTCAGTGACAGTATCATGTACTTTCTCTTTTCTTCATTTATAATTAACCTAATTTCTTTGTTTTCCTCGATGAGAACTTTTGCCTTACTCTGAAGGCCCCTTTCAGTTTCTGATAGTAATACAATGTCATCAATGTTTGCTATTAGTTTGACTGTTTTAGAATCTTGAAGTTTTCTTACTCTTTTTTAATAACTGGTGTTAAATTGTTTTCTCCAGGTGCTTTACTATTTTTTAGCATTTGAATAGTTATTTCTATTTATTCTGTTGTTGGTTCATTTATCAATTGTTCTACAGTCATCATGTATTGATCTACAGGCTTTTCTTGTCTTGGTTTAAGTAAAATAGTTTCAAACATTTTTCAGCTATTTCTTTTTTAGCTGTAATTAAAGTGATTTAGTCTACCAATCTTGGTTGGTACCTGTTATTCCTTTTCTTGTATAAAACTAATGTTGCTTTTAAAGCTTATCTCCCTTTGCTTTTTGTGGCTTTTAGTATATCATTCTAACAGCATCTGGTTCTTCAAGTGCTCTTTTACACCTATGGCTGAACCTTTAGATTTCTCCTTTTTCGCGAAACCTAGTGTGTCTTACTTCTCGATTGATTAGTTATTCCCACAATTTATCAGGTTCTGTGTTGTTGGTGGTTTTTAAATTTGTATCTATTGTTTCAATCTAATTCTGAATGTTTATTTTCTTTTAATTTTTCAATGTTGAACTTTTGAGTAACTCGTTTCTTTTCTCTCCAATGTCCATGTCTGTTTATGTATCTTATGCAGGAAAATCTACTTAAAAGCCTGCCTTTTGACATTACAAAAGATATCACTCATTATGGAGAGTCTTTGTTGTCTTATGATAAGTTTGAAATCTATTTCTTTTCCAATTTTTGTAATAGTCAACTAGTATGATTTTGACTATATTATGAGATATTTATCATACAGTGTTTTAAGTTGAGAACAGAATTAATTTTTCATTTCTTCATTTTTGTTCTCTATGAGGTATAGCAGTTAATCAGTATTATATTGAACCATTTAGCTTGAATTTTGAAAAGGCATAACCTATCATTAAATGACTCAAATCAATTTATATTGTTAAGTATCTTATCACTCACCTCCCCTTTTTTGTCCTATTTTTCTTGTAAAACAATGTTTAAACAATAAACAACTATAGTCCTAGGTAGTTACCGTTGTGCAATTATAATATTATCATAAATTTACACACTAACAACAACTGCTGTCTGTTAGGTATTCTTCTTTAATGTTTGATTTCAAAAATAGTGACTTTCAATGCAAATATGTTATTTTGATTGGACACATTTTTCCAGAATTCCCTATTCTTTGTATTCCTGATGCTTTCTCACATTGATATTTGTGTGAGGGTTTTAATTTAGTCTATATAGCGGATGGAGGGGGAAGAACTACCTCTGTTCCTCAACAAAAGAATTTGAGATTTGGCTCTGTATTGTGATCAAGAGGTTGTCTCGGACTTGTATTTTAAGTTTTTGTTTTATGAATACATTCGTTCTATGCTCGGTCCATGAAATTTGTATCATTCTACTATTTACAGTCATTTCAAATGTTTCTATTCTCTGTAGACACCCTAAATTGGTCCATGATTCGGAGCCAAATGTAAAAGGGAATATCAGTGTTTTCATTAGATATAACTTCGTTCCTTTCCTGATAACATGATTCTTCCATATTTTGACAAGTTTGGCAATTGCAGTTTTACCCACTCTTCTTTGATTTCTTCTTCTGAACTACCTTTATTTGATAAAAGTGCACTTTTTTTGGTGATTATTGAGCATATTTTGATCAATTGAGTTTTAAACCTGCTTCATTGCTTAATTTTTCTACTAGTTCTAGAAATTTGGTCATTTCCATTTCTGGTTTTGCTAAATGCAGCATATCATCAGTATCTTAATGTTATAAAAAAATATACTTGCAAACTTTTGCAGGCTTGTCTACTATTAATTTGTTGACTAGGTAACTAATCATTTTTAATTCATTGTCTTTTTTCAAATATTATTATGTAGTTTCACTGTTATTTGTTTTATTAACTAATTAAAAATTATTTATGTTTTTTCGATGAGAGGGTGTCCAAAAATACACCATTGGAAATTTGAATATATTTTAACTACTATGCAAATGAACAAACTCCTCTAAATTTCTGTATTGATATAATTTATAATATTTGTGAAAATGTCAATATTCATCAAAATAAAATTACTAGTGAATGTCACCAATCATCGGCTACTGTCAACATTCACTGCTATGGAGTCATACATCTTACATTGCTTGAAACAATTAAAAAATGTATTTATAAACTCATTAATATGAATACATTATTAGAATCATGATTTTGGATTGGGATATACATTTTGGAAACGGTACAATGAGAGCTTTTAGGTCGGATCCAAGGGTCTTGTATATATCAATACACCGGTATCAAAATGCAAAATTTTTTCCTTGTTCAGAAGAGGGCTCACATAAAGCTACAGGTTCCGATAGTGGAGAGGGATATACTATTAATATACCATGGAATAAAGTAAATTATAATATATTAAATAAATTATTCATTAATCTTATTAAATCCAGTACTTTGTAAGTGATCTAATATTTTTCCATATTTTTTTAGAATGGCATGGGTGATGCTGAATATATTTCAGTAATGCATAATATAATTTTACCTGTAGCCTACGAATTCTGTCCAGAGCTTGTTTTGGTATCTGCTGGATTTGATGCTGCAGTGGGAGATCCACTTGGAGGTTAAAAATTATTTTTTATTAGTTTATTTAATTGACTGTATAAGCCAAAGCATTAAACTACATAAATAATTAAAACTAAAACAATCTAAAACATAACAGATCTAAACAATGAAGTAGAAGTCCTCATTAGCACAAATTAAAGGAAAGTACAAGGATTGAATAGGTATAATACATCACTATAATATGTATAGTACACAGGTATTATACTATACTATACATATTATATTTTAGATTCTGAATATTGCAGAGAATGTAATACAATGATGTTTATTTAAGCATTTATATTAAACATTTCTATCAGAAATCTTGATTTGATATGTAATTGCGCCACATTTTTTGAAAGGAAATTTTGTCTAGATAGTACTTTAGGCTGGTCATTTTTTCAGTTTTCCAAGTGGTTTTCATATCATCTGGAAAAATATACATAAATAATGCTTTTATTATTTTTTAAATTTTTTTTTTTTTTGCAATTCGGTTAAAAATGTTTATAGAGACTTGAAATTTGGACAGGGAATTTATATTTGCCTTTTATAGATGTGATTAAAATTTCAAAACACTTGAGCTATTTTTAACCTATTTATAGGCATTTTAATTTTATGAGTTTTGTACATAATTTTTACTAGATACTCTATGGATAAAATTATTAGACCTAACGAAAATGCTTGCCAATTTAACATGTTCATTATAAGTTGTACTTAGTGGTCAACAAGAAAAAATTAATTTTAATGTAATATTTTTTTTTTATTATTAAAATTTTAATGAAAATATTACTTATTATGGCCTTTTTACAATTGAACTCGGCTCAGAATCGTTTTTTATGAGCAAAGAATAATTTTTGCCTACAGATATACATTAAGTTACCCTCTACGTTCTACCTTCTCAACTTCTCACCTATAACAGTAGCTCAACCATCATGTATGTCCATAGCTTTTTTTTAATTTAAACTTCGTTTTAAGTTATACACTGAGAATATAGTCGGTTGTTACTTAATGATGTTCATCTAGTATAAACTGGAATCTTTAAAATCAAGTGTATATTCAGTTTATATATCATGAGTAGAGTAAACAATTTAAATTATTGTTAAAATAAAGCTTAGATGATTTCATGATTATTTAAAAAAAAAAAATTATATATATGTTATTAAAATGATAAAACAAAGTCTCATACTATCTATTTCTAGTTGTATAATATTAAATTACAATAAATATTGTAGAATCAATTTGTTTATTTGTACTTCTATTAGTACATTAAAACAATATAAACTAGTATTTATGTAAATAAATATATGATGCATAAAATAAATTTCTAATTTACACAAAATTTGAATAATGTTGTCTTTGATATTTAGAATATTTTAGATTACTAGAATAAAATGCTGCAAAACTGATCAATAGATAAAAAAATGTTCCCTTTTATGTTTTATATGTACTTAATATTTTTAATATAGGTTAAATTTGACTCAAATCAAAATATAGTATTAATTTTGAATACAGTTTCCTAACCATTTTTTTCCAGGTTGCAAAGTAACACCTGAATGTTATGGACACCTCACTCATTGTCTGTCATCGTTGGCCAATGGAAAAGTCATACTTGCCTTAGAAGGTGGCTATAACATAGATGCAGTTTCATATTGTATGACTATGTGCACAAAAGCCTTACTTGGAGATCCACTACCTCCTTTAGACTTAGAATACCCAATTTGTAAACATGCACAAAACACTTTAAAGAGGGTTGTGAACGTCCAAAAAAAATACTGGTCATGTTTTAAACCATTCCATTATGAAAGGAGAAGTAAAAATTCAATTAGTATTAATGATTAAATTTCTCCAGTGATAGTAATTATGCTTTTTGACATAATGGTTCACACCATTTTAATTAATATTTATTGGTTATTTAAAGCATCATATTTTTTTAGTTCTTATAAATTAAATTAAATTATTAATTGCTTAATTTTTAATTATTTCTCCATTATATTGTTTAATATTCAATATGCCTATTAACTTAACTATATAATTAAACATGTTTTATAATTTTTGGTTATTTCAATTGCTGTACATTAATTCTAGATTCTGAATTCTAAGAGAACAGGGAATAGATTCATTTGCAATGGTTAAGATTAGATCACAAATGTTTTAATGGATACTTAAAAAATGTATGGCAACAACTGTTGGAGAATAATAAGAGATAAATATGGAGGAATTTGGTTGTTAAAATGAATTTAAAAGCTTTTAAAAAGCTAAGAAGATCAATAATAGTCACAATAAATAGTACTTTGCTTTATTTAAATTCACAAAATAGCTATGTATTTATATATATAAATTGTTTAAAATAAAATATGCCTATATGATAAAATACATTATTTATTTGTATTCTTATATCCATAGTGTTTTAGTCTAAAGAATCATTAAATTTGTCTGCAATACTGATCATAATGCGAGGTACTGTTTTGTCAGTTTCACCACATAACCACAGTTCAGAATTTTTAAAAATTGAACGATACAATAAAACAATACATTCAATTTCACAAGGTTGATCATTGGGCCAGTTTGTATAGCCATATAGTATATTTCTTAGATAACCGGTTTATTTTATTGAATGCACTTTCTATATGACTGAATGAATTCATTTTTAAAAACGCAAAAATAATTGTTTCACCTCTAACATGATAGTATGTTATATCACCAGGATTTAGTTCCTTGTTTTTGATATCATACAACAATCTATAATAAAATAGAGTTAATGTTTAATAGTCTTTTAATTTATTTTATTTCTAATAACAGCCAGGAGTACAGAATAATATAAATATATATATACAGGGTGATTCACTAAGTGTGCTAACCCCTAAAGAGTAGTGGAACATTCCACTAACTAAACTTAAAAATGAAATATCTCGTTTTAAACTAAAAAATTCCAAAAATCAGAATTTTAATGTATGCAAAATTTGACCAAAAAAATGGGGTGAGCATGCCTAATGAATCACCCTGTATATACTGTATACATAATAGTAAAATCTACAAGCATTTTTCAGACTTGCATTGATTACAAACAAAATAAACATATTAACAGAAAGGAGATAGACATTCATTAGAGATCATTTCATCAACCTAAACATTGTCCTATTATAGGAATGATTGATGGTATGAATGGGTATGGAAAAAAGAAAAGGGGATTGTGAATGGAGCCTACGGCTGCTGAAATAGAGTTAACTCAGTATTTCAGTAATAGAACTATCTATGAATTTTCTTAGGAATAACTGGTTAGGATAACATGTTTGTTGGCTAGGATGATAGTTCTAAAGCTTTAGGTTTTACATTTAGGTTTAGCACTGATTCATAATTATGAGGTTTGTAGTAAATATAAAACACCCAAGCAATAAAACTTAAAAATGTACATTGAACCCTTTCAGTTCCTCCTACTGGTCGTAGAAGTGTCCCATATAACAACAGTATATTTTTTCTGAAAAATTGTTGATACCAAAAACCCCCTTTTTCGATTTTTATAGCATACGCCCCTTCTTAAAAAACACCATTAATATTATATTTTTTGCAGCAGAAATTATTCTTCTCTATATCATTTCAAAATTATTGATATACAATGATATACATCAATATTTTATTCTTATTATAATATTGTGGCATACCATAACATAACAGTTCAAAAAAATAAAATTGTTTTTATAAATTTACTAAACTGAAAAAAATTTAAATAAATTAAATTTTAAAAGTTAATAGTTTAAGTCCTTATTATGAAATAAATAGGTGAGCTAGTTTAAAATAATTTAAAAATAGGTATACTAATAATTAAAAAAAGGTAAAATAATTATACATTAATTACATATTTTCTTTAATAATATTTATTTAATATTGTACTTATAGCCTCTTTTTCCTATTTATCATGAAAACAGCTTGGAATAAATCAAAAAATGACCCTGTAAAGTACCTACTTAGTCAGATTTCCTTTCAAAAACAGTGCTATCATTATAAGTCGAAGCAAAATTGACTGCAAAATCTTTTTTTCAGTTTTAAATCCTCAGCTATACAATGAGCAAGATAATATTCTTTAGGTAAATTGAAAAGAACCCCATCAAAATTATCAAAAATGCTTAAATAAAATGTTATAGTAAACTTAGTTTGAAACATACTTAAATAAAGATAATCTAATTTTCAAAATAAAACAAAGTATAAAATATATGAAAGAATAATTGTACTAGTTATTGAGCTGTTTAGTTCTTTAGGGGTTAATTTCTTTTAGAGATCATTAAAATATACAAATAAAATACATTGTAAGTATTTAAGTATACTTAACATTAAAATAAAATGTCTAAAACATTCAGGACTTGGTGTAACAAAAATCAAATAATGCATAACATAAAATAAATTAAAATAGTTGTTTAATTTGTGAAATCAAGAGTTTTTGATACTTCCTATTTTACATTTTTTCATTAAAAAGTTATTTTAATATAAAATTAAGTACATTTTATTTTTAATGTTTTACCTATAGGTAAGTCATATATGAAATATAATAAAAAGTATTTTTACTTTCATAAATAGTTATAATTACCATTACATAATTATTAATACAAATATTTAAAGTGATTTATACTAATATTATCTTTTTAAAGTTAAGAAGTACCTAAAAGATTAAATTAAAAGTAAATCAAGCAAATCCATGTTCTAGTTTAATTGTTAAGACAACTAGTATCATTTTTACTAGTATCAATATTTATACCTTGCCTAGAATTTTTATAAAACCACTAGAAGAGAGATTTTCAACCCATGCTGAAATTTTTAAAGGTATGTTAAATTATTATTTTTAATTGAAATTTATAGTACTATAACATTAAAAATGAATTACTTAGATAAAAGATTTGTATCTATATATATTATTAAAATTCAAACTTTAATTATTTATTCCATATTTTATAGGATTTTAAAGTTTGTTTTCTATTACTTTAACCTCTAATGGTTAAGTACTATTTAGAAAACGACTAGAATTTTATTCACCTACTTCGAATGTGAATAAGTCAATTGTTGAATTGAAATTGTGAAAGACAAAACTTAAACGAACAATATTCCAAAACTAGTATTGAATTATTAAAAGACTAAAATAGTGATGTTTTTCCTAATGTACAATTAATTTTTAAAATACTATGCGCACTTTCGTTTCTACAAGCATACCAGAATGAATGTTTTCTAGCATTATAAGAATAAAAAAATATATTCGAAACAGTATGTCAGAGGTAACTATAATAATTGTACTTGATAAAATTAAATTTCATTTTTTATCCAATTTGGAAAGATTTGCTTTGTAGACATTTTTGGCTAAATCAGTGTCATAACATCTGTATTTTTTATTATTTTGTTCTCTATGCATATTTGTATTAAAAGGCCAATTCATACCTTGTCTAGAGAAAATTTAAATATTTTTAAATTTAAATTCAAAACATACGAAATCAACATTATATACCTATTCCTAAAGTATTGGTCTATACAAGAGTATAGGATTGAGTAGGTATTATATTTTAATTATAGAGAGATTATTCACTTTATAATTGATAATAAAATCAAAAATAAATAAATTTTAATTAAATCCAGAAAAATATCTAACATTATCAAAATTAATAACCAAAGTTAAATAATAAATATAATATAATGTAGAAATCTGATTTTAATGTAGCCTCTGACATTATTTTTGTGATCAAAAATTAAAATAAGATATTACATACACAATTCACATAGTAAAGTCTGGAAAAAAATTAACCAGTATTTATAACAGTTGTATACCTAGTTTTTCTCGAAATAATACTGAAGTAATAAATTAAAATTATATCAGAACAATACATTATTATAATATTTAAACCAAACAAATATAATAGGTATTTCAAATTACCTCTGAGTAGTTTAATGTATAGCTTGGTCCTTCTGCTTCTTCACAACTAAACTAGGAAAATGTTGAGAATCCAATACAATATTGTTTTGTTGTGAATTTATTTGATTATCTTTATGTTGTATTTCATTACTTCCAGATTTAGCTCTATGTAATAATAAAAATAATTAGTTTTCATGTTTTAAAAATGTTTGCAAATTAAAAAAAAAATTAATCATAAATAATTTTGACAAACTAAATTAAAACAATAAAGATAATGAAATCGGCTATATTTGTTCACACAAATTATCTAATTCAGGGACATACAAAGGCTGATAATAAATAAATGCCAACTAAGATGGCACCAGAAATGGACATCTTACTCCACAAAGCTTAATCACATCAAACATAACACTTAAAATTGGACTTTTCCTATCAAAATACCCAGAAAATTGGAAATTATTTTAACTCAAAATTGGACACAATTAAATCTCCCACAGTTTCTTAATGGCCAAGGGAGATTGCCCAATATGCTCAGCTTACAGTGTCCAAGTTACCATCAAACACATTTTCACTGAATGCTGAACATTCATCAACATCAGAACAAGCTTCAACCTGCCTAAATCATAAGCTCAAATACTTGACAATCATCCCCAATTAACACTCAACACCATCAAATGCATCAAAGCTGCTAAACTCCAAATCAGAATCTAAAAACCTACTATACAATAAGAATAAATGAACATAAGTAATGTAATGTAATTAATGTCTATATACAATTAAATCATTTATGAACCCAATAGTCCATGGTCTTTCTTTCCAAAAAAAAAAAAAAAGAAGATAATGAAACTATTACCCGATAAGAAAAAATATTCATTATTAATTTTGTTAAGTATTACCTACTCTTTCTTTATTGTTTCATTCACAATGTAATCATTTGAAGTTTTTGAATCATTCCTATATATAGACACACAGATTTATTGAACAAACTATACAAGATAAGGTAATTCCAAACACAATGAATTAAAATATTCTAAAAATACTTTTATTTAACTAAATAAATAATAATAATAATTTAAAAATATTCAGAGTATTGTAGACTGTAGATACATCTAAATCATTCATAGAAACTTAATAAAAAAATAAAATACAATTTTTCACTTAATTGTATGTTATCTAAATTAATTTTTTGAAATACTTTTCAACTTTAAAATAAAGAACAGCCATTTATATATTTATGTTTCAAGCAATTACTACAAAAAATGTCAAAATAATAAAAAGCATAAAATATTTTATATTAAGAGAGGTATAGATTTTTTTTAATTTTATTTTATTTAGGATCCAATAGTTTATATGGCATTCTTCAAACAAAAACAATATAAAAATGGTAATTTACAAACCTTTCATGGGTGATATGTGGTATATTCTTCTCCTCAAATGGTTTAAAAATGGTTCTGAAATTAAATATAAATATATAATTTATTTCACTACACAGGAATCAATATTTTATAAAATCAAATATAGATATAGACTTGATTCAAAGAAAACTATAAATCATAATAAATTTGAAATGTAATAGTTTTATAGAGTAGATAATTACTTATTAGTAAGTTTAAGTTAATATTAATTAAAAGGTTACCTTTTAGAGCCTTTCTTCTTGGCCATATTGGTTTTCTACAGGAAAAAAAAATACCTACATTAAACATTTTCATAAAAAATAACAATACAAGTTTAATATAATATTAGGTACCTAGTTATACAAAAATTGATCATCCACAATAATGATAACTTATATGAATGTATATAAGTATTTTTAATAAAATAAAGCAAAAACAAAATTATTTTAATGGTTAATACTCGTAAATAAATAAATAAATAATAATACAATAATTAATGAATGGCTTGGAGTATTATGATAAGTGTATTACATGACTGGTTTTGAATTAAAAATTCATTATCAGGTATATCACAGTCAAAATGTAAAATGCGACTGATTCATTGATAAATGTATTGTTTATTTAAATATTTATGTACTATAAGTATTATTAATTTGAAAATTAGTAAACTCGATTTTTATACATTATGAAACAATACTCATGTATAGTCAGTAGGCAGTAGTCAGTAAGTATTGATAAATGAACCAACAACAAACAATAAATTATTCACATTCTGTAGCATAGCCTTACGGGATTTTACAGGAACTTTACTTTCGAAATCTCATATATGCATCCAAAAATAGAATGATAGATGCAAAGCTAATGTATAAAGATTTCAAAAAAATTATAGGAAATATCAATTAATTGCAATGAGAATTGCAATGGTTTGTTGCTACATAACTCAAAATCGTGTAATCGTATGTTGACTAGGTATATACTTAATGCAGAATTGGATAACACTGCAAGTATCATTTAAATAGTATAAAAACCAAACAAAATAATAATAATTTGTATGTTTTATTGATTGTATATACTTTTATTTAATAAATTTATAACTCAAATTTGTATATAATGTAATATTGTAATACATTTATTTCAATTGTTACCTAACATATAATATAGGTAGGTACTAAAATAATATTAATACTCAGATTATTAAGCTTAATAACCATATAAAAAAAAATGTTATTCATTCCTTTTTTATAAAATTATAATTATATTTCACATAGGTAGGGAATTAGTAGTATAATTCATGAATGTCAAAAAATTACATTTTTATACTGATAATTATAAATGTATTAAGATTATAATAAGAACTTGAGCCAATTATTTATAAATTTATTTATTTACTATGGTATATTACTATATTATTATTTCCCTAGTTTCGTGTAGCTATAACTGTTGCATAGTTTCCGGCTACTAATAAAAAAATAAAAAAATATATTTACTGATCATGGACATATTAAGAAATTTCTTTCAATACTAATACCTATATTATAATACAGGTATATTATAATATTTTCATGTGAACTATTGAGGTTTACGAATAGATTAAGATCAAACTATTGTCGTATTTAATTTCGAACTTATTCTTTATGAATCAATTGGTATATATTTTGTATATCCATCAAATAATAGGTACACAAACATTTATTTTAAATTTAGGTTTATTTACAATTTGGTAAGGTTAGATTTTATCAAAGCACTAGAGCATTGAACCATAATAAAACCATAATTAAATAGCTTTAAATAGCTATAGACAAAAATAACTCGTAAATTTAAACAAATAAAATGATTATAGAAAAATATGTAAGTATACATTAATAAGAACATTTTATTAGTATTATATTCAAACTATATTTTTACTATAGAAATATATATTTGAAAACAATGACTGTTTTAAATTGTATATTTACCATTTATTAGTGGCATACTACCATTCCCGAAATATCAAGCCTGGCTGTAGGTATCAATGAGTGCAGGTACACATTTATTATGTGCATAATATAAAAATAATATTATTATTAATTGCCTATTCAATAAGTATAAATTACTATTGTACGCGATAAGATACCTACAGATATGTCCTCCAAATTCTATCTTGGTTGGAATACAAATCGATATTTCCTATATTAAATTGTACTCTCCCGAAGGGAAGTAATAAGAATGTGAGATTAGATTTTGTATATAACATTTAATGGGATAGGTATCTATAGATTTGTCCTCCTAATTGTATTATGGTCATGGTATGAGTGGTTCGAGTTGGGGAATTTAGTCTGATCAGTAAATTAAACTGCTCCCTAATCAGCTGCTGAATTCAAAAAGGAAAATAATACACTGACTAACTTGAAGAGGTCAAGTAAGTAAGAATAGTAACAAAGGTGCATGCACTTAATAGAAATAAGTTTAATTAAAATAATTTACCTGAGATTTGATTAATTTTAAAGTTTTAATATACTTGAAATGAATAATAATGTAAGGTTATGCTAAGAAATGCACGATTCAATAAGTAAATATTAGAAAAAAAGAACATCAACTTCACGAGCCATAAAACACTACTATAAGACGACGGTAATAACACGTTTTTTTGATAAATTCAACAAAATGGAGTCTCAGCATCATGTCATCATGATGATAGTCACCACCCACCAGATGAGTCATTGAGACGAGGTTACCAACCATGTGGTACCATAAGTGTATTCAGCATTAGATAAGGGTTTTTATAAAAATGCCCAACAAATTTGATTTAAGCGTTTATTACAGGGGGGACGTGTATAAAGCACGAACATATTTTGTTAGAATCATATTTTATCATTCTAATATTTTTAATAAAATATCAGGAAAATAAAACTGTAAAAATAAATAATCCGAAAAATATTCACATCGAACCGTATTTTAGAAGAAAAATATCTTATCCGAACAGTATTAGTACAAATATTTTGGTCGAAAATATATAATTAGAATAATATTAAGTACGAAAATATTTTGATAGAAAAATATTTTGTTAGAACCGTTTTTCGGTAGAATATACCTATAAAGGTGATAGCACTGCTACCTCATATCATCTGTTAACCGCTAAACATTGATTTCTGTACTACGGAGTACAGTTATATAATATATACTTATATAGATATATCAAGTCCATAGCTCTCATTACTTAATGCTCAATGTTAATTAAAATAAGTTTTTTTTATTGAAGTCAGAATAAGTCTATCTCTCTTAGTTTTAGAATTACAGACGTTCAAACGCGCCATATTTTGCTGCGCTCACTCGGACAGTTTTATTCGAAATTAACCCTCGATTTGTTGTGCAAAATCACGTCGAATACTCCTCGATGTGGAGTTCCTCCGAGAAAAATAATCGTAAGTTTTAATAGTTCCCTGTAATCTTCACGAAATTGTTCTTTTTTTGAATGGTCGAGAACAAACTGAAGTACATCATTTTTTGCGTGTGATAAAGCCGTACAAATATTAATGTCTTCAATACCTTTTTCTATCAATATATTGATTTTACTGTCCATTTTTAAAATCAAAAAGTCTATTCGTCGATGGTGTGTGGACAATTATAAACTGAGCTGTGACGACAATGTTCGAATTAATATAAACAATAAATAATACGTCTAAAACCGAGTGAATAATAAACCTGTAAAGACATGTTTAACATTTGAAGACTACGTGTTGTCACAATACCTAGTTAACGTCGCAAAAACGTGAGTAGGTATCATGTCTGCGCTAGTTTAGGCAGACATGTTAGAACATATATAGTTAATATTGCACAGCTTTCCATTTGTATGAAGCATGCGTTTTAACCATGTTATTAGTGGACTATTTAATAGCTACTATAAAGTTGTTTATGCAATTATGTTGTAAATTTTCTTAGTACAAAGTATATTATATTGTACAAGCTATTACTATGTAAAATATACTGAAAATTAGTTTTTGTTATTTTGTAGATGAATGAGTTGTTAAATGAAAAATGTACAAATAACATTTTTTGTAGGATAAACAATTTAAAAAATATATTGTTCTTACACTTTTTAGTCTGTCTTAAAAATTTTAGACTAAAATTACAAAAATCTAAAAATCACCCTTATTTGAACTTCAACCCTTTTGAGGCACGCCTTAAGGTTTACCGATTATTACGAAACTTTACAAAATACATTTTTTTGTGGGTTTGAACAAATTTCAGTGACAGCCCAATCAGAAATTGAAAAAAAAATTTCTTCATCTATAGTCTAAGGACCACCCTAATGTATTCGTTTGTCATTCTTGTCGTGTGTAATGTATCGTTATATTTTAAAATCTTGTGTGGTAAAAAGCATATGATTTTAGTTTTATTATTTTAAAAGTTTATTGTTAGGTTTTAAGATATGTTATTTCAAATAATAAATTATTACTATTCTTGGTGTAAAAATGGTATTTTATTTTTTTAAACATATTTTATTATACTTGGTATACGCATATAAATGCGTATTTAGCAACTTTTTATATATATATTTGATAATTTTTAATTCATACAATTCTAGGCTCTAATAATGAGATAAGGAGCCGGACCTCTTATACTTTGCGTGAACCTGATTTTTTTCGTGTATGAGGACTTTGAGCTCGTGGGAGAACCAGCTAAGGAAAGATGGTTTATGAATTGTAATTTTGGAAAAATAAAAAAGAATTGAGGAATGAATAGCGTCTAGGAAGATAGCAATTGCATCATTAGCAGAATAAATAAGAAATGTTTTTTCTCCAGTTAAAAAAGTCGAGGAAAAATGCGATTGATTAATAATCTGATTTATAAAAGTCAAAAAATCAAAATCAAAAGGAGGGCAGGTGGAGTTAGGATCTATTTAAAAGAAATTAAGAGTAGGAGGGGTGTGATACGGATCAGCTGGAACGGTGAACTTAAGAGCAGGACAAATAGTAAGTAAGTTTGAATTAGTAAGAACCAAGTTGAGGAGTGAACTGTGACAGTTAAAGATATTATTAAGCTGAAAGAAACCATGGAAACAGAAGTACTCAGAGACGCAGTACTGTTGGGAAAAGGAAAATAAGGAATAGCAAAGACGTATGCATTATTAGACGATGAAATAGATGGAAGATTATAATTAGCATAGAAGATAAAAATTGCAAATGGATGTTTTTGAATAAGAGAATCAAGTGTAGTAAGGTGAGACATATATGATTTGAAGAGCTAGAGGAGGAAAGATGACAGTGTGGAGAATAAAAGAAAACGAGTCTAGTGTGAACGGGATAAGCAGGTGCTCAACAGATGAGTCAGGAATGGAGAGGATAGACGATGGAATATCTTTGCGAATACCAATAAGCACACCACCACCACGTTCACAATGACTGTTGAGGGAGACCTGTCACACCTAAAAATATTATAGATGGATAGGCCTAACTCGTTAAAAAAGAAATTATTATTTAACCAAGTTTCGGTGAGAACAATAAATACATGGATGAACTGGGCTGTATTACAATTAAAGGTACGAATTTTTCTACGGAGTCCACGGTAGTTTTGGTGAAATCCAAATGTCTTAACAGAGCTGGTACGATTTAATCTGCTTGAAGACTGTTGGAGGCAGTGAAGTTTTTTGATCTCAATTTTTGTACACGTGGGACATCATTTCGGTAGGTTATAATAAGGTCCCTTTTACCGGCTTGAGTGTAGCAGTTGAGCACGTGGTGGTAAGCTTTTGGCGTTCAAGCGGGTCTTGTCACAAACAATGGAAATGGAAGGTAATCTTATCAAAGAGTTTGTTATGGCGGAGTGATAAGATGACAGAACATGAGCAGCAGGAGCGTACTCACGGGGGGATGAGAGTGTCATATCCCCCTATGAACTTTTTTTTTTATCTATTTGTTTGAAGTTTCATGGTAGTTTCGGTTTTCTTCGAAAAAAAAAAAGGCAGAGCATAATTGGTTTTAATTTTTAGTCATGTTAACTATTATTATGCATATAAAATATGTTTAGTAAATACTATAGTTATAGTAATTATCTATGGATAATGCATAAATGTTGTAGAAAAAAAAAAGCATCAATGAATTATCATAATATTTCAGTCCATTATATTCCAATATATATATGTTATAAACGCGACCCATCAGCATATTAATACATTATAATAAACAATAGTATTTAAAGTTGTGCAGTTTTTAGCTATGCTATAATAAAACTTTTATATTAATACACATGCTCAATTGCTTAAATATTTTTAGGACTAAAAGTATGCATGTAAACGATCTAAGCTTATTTGTGAACTGTAGATTGCTCTATGTTGATAAATTTATTAGAAATATACTCTATTTCAGAAAAAAAAAAAAATCAATTTTTACTACCTAGTGTACATAAATTTTGTCTTTTAGTATTTAGGCACTTAAAAATGTATGGATACCATTCCCAACATTTAAGTTTCCTTTAAATGATAAAAATGAAAAAAGATGTTTAAAATATTAGTATAAGTTTTTTAAAAGTTTTTTTTACAGCTAAATGGATTTCGATGTGGTTTACACTAATGGATCAGACAAGTCTTAGGGAAGGTTTATAACTATTGAGGTCCATCCCTTATTGAAAGTCATCACCCAAAATTTGGTTTTTAGATGTTATTATTTATTTATTTGGACTACCTTAGTAATATGGATGAAATGAAACAAAATTTAAAAGTTGGTCAAAACGTATTTTAGTATCTATGTGTGTCATATTATTCAATACAACTGTAAAACTTGTGAGCCATTTTTGAGCTTTTAAGGAATTTAAATTTTTGGGAGTTTTTTGCTGTAATTCGGTTATAAATACACATAGAGACTTGAAACTTGGTAATAATACTTATATTGGCTTAGCTTGACGTGGTAAAATTTCAAAAATCATTGGATGACTTTTTTTTTAATAAGCGTTTTGAAATCAAATTTAAACGAAAATCGCAAAAAAAATTACGACACTTCAAATTATGTATTACCGTACTGCGCTAGGAATCGTTTTTCGTCAAGCAATGGTCTATCATTGCTTACAAATATAAATGAAATAACCTTATGTATCCTACCTACCTAACTACTTACCTACAACAGTGGCTGCTCCCATCCCCAGTATCATATCTATTATTTATTTAATAATTTCTAAATTATAAATATTATTATTACCAGGAGTTTTAATTAATATTCAATAAACAATATTGAAATAAATAATTTATCTGACTTTTAGTTACAAATATTAAAAAGAAAAAATCAAAAAATCATACCTATATTAAATTATGTCAAATAATTATCGATAACCAGATTAATATCTATATATTATAACAAAATTATTACAGATAAATAAATTGAAAATTTCCAAAATATCTGTGTGTATTTTTATAGATACTATAGGTAGGGCCATTTGATGTTGAAATGAGATTTTTAGCGATAAAAACAACGTTATTTTAATGAATGATAAAATTTTCATTTAATGTTTAAGTGTAACTTCTTTTATAGAAGTTCTGGTTCTACATAAATTCTTCGACTCCATATAATATTTTTGTTTAACTTATAAGTTCACAAAATACGAAAGTTCATGTAAATGATTTGCAACGATTTCATGGCTAATGCATCTTTACCTATAATATCTGTGCAAGATTTATATTATTTCAGACAACTTACGTTTAGCACCTTTGGAATTCATGATATTAAATCTAAGAAAATACTTATGGAGTACAAAAAATTATGTGTGTTAAATTAAATTGATTTTAAATACTTAACTATAGGTTACTCTAGGCATAATCAACTATCACTAGAATAAATATAAATAATATATTTTCCAGTAACCTAGGTGATTTTTTGCTTCCCCTGTAAAATTTAAAACATGTAAAAGTCCCCTTTTAACATTTATAGTATAAAATTATTTTGAAGAATGTATCAAGATAAGTTTTTAAAATCTTAAATATAGGTAGTATTTACTACACTTAATTTGTATAAATATTTATGAATCCTTCAAATTTAACTAAATATATATCAATAGTAAAATTCAGTAATACAAAAACATAAAAATAATTGTTATTTGACTTGTAATTAAATTAATTAAAAGTTACACTACTTTCATGTTCAAAAAATATTGCCCTAATAAATAACAAAATTATTTAAATTTTGAACTAATGATTAAATTTTAATCCAATTTTTTACAAAATGTTCTTGGACTTAAAATAGTACAAATTATTAAATTACTATTAATTAATATTGTTATAATACTTTTTTTTTCATATTTGACAGTGAAGGATTTGTTTTCATAATACTTCCCCAGCGAAATTAAATTAATAATACAACTCAAGTTTAGTTAACTTCATATAATAGAAAACACATTACACAGTATGGTACTAAGGTAGACATTCCGAATTGAGAATACTTATAAAACCTTAGAAAAGCTCATTAGATTGTATACAATAATATATTTGATTATTGTGCAAATTAGATAACAGTTGATAATAACACATATTAATTGTTTAATTTTTTAGAATTTTCAACTCATAACCAATTTATACAGGCCATTTATAATCTGGGACCATTAGCACAAGATACCAAGACAAAAATAATTTGATTTAACCCCACATTGTAGTATAAAAATAATGGTTAAGTTTAAATCTGAAATAAATAAAAGAATAACTAAATAATAAAAAAATGTAATAAATTAATTAATAAACTGATAACAAATTCAAAAGAAATCATACCATAAGTTCAAAAGAAAATATTATTGAAATCGAATTACAAAATAAAGGCTCCACACTTACATCCATTCATAAAATTACATAAACAAGATAATCCAATTTTGTCCATTACTTAATTTAAAAACTGCTCTAGCTTACATAACCTTGCTAATTATTTAGACTCTCTCATAAAAGAAAAATTAAACATTAATATTGAAACTCCTATAAAAAATACTTGATTTTATTGATAATATTAATAAAATTAATATTATGCTAGATTATAAAATGATTTCTCTTGATGTTAAAAATGTATGTACTTCCATTCAACACAAAACAGTAATTTTTTTTTTAAAATAAACTTATATATTGTAATAAATTGAATACAAAGTACAATAAATTATTTAATCAATGAATGTAATTATTAATCAAAACTATTTCCAATATAACAACAAATTGTATTCAAAAAAAGATGAGTAAGCTATGAATATCCCTTTAAATGTTCTTTTATCTGAAATTTACATGCAAAATTATGAAACCAATAATATTATTAACAACAAAATATATAATCCATATATAAAAGAATATTATAGATATGTTGATGACATGTTCAATTTATTTAGAGGTTCAAATAGACAAGCAGAAAATTCAGTTAACTACTTAAACAAAATAATTAAAAATATTCAATTTACACTCGCAATACAAATAATTAATGAAATTTCTTAGATCTTACAGTTTCCATAATAAACAATTCAATTTATTTTAGTATTTACAAGAAACCTACACAAACAGATTATATAATACCATATGATTCTAATCACCCTTATTCTAAAAAAAAAATAATTTTTTAATTCAATATTCTATAGGCTTGAACCGTATTCCATTAAATAAGTATAATTATCAACACGAGCTCAATAATAGCTATAATATAATCCAAAGAAATACTTTTAATTTAAGTACCATTAAAATAAGATGTCCTAGGATAATGGAAATAGATGCAACCACTGGCATAGGTAATTTAAGGTATCTGTAAGCAACGATTAACCATTGCTAACGAAAAAACGAGGGCAGTTCAGTTGATGGTAATGATTTGTCAACAATATATATATCATATTATGGTAAAATAATTAAATAGGCATTATATATTTTCTTTAATAATATTTGTTTAATATCGTACCTATTTTCCTGTTTTTCCAGTATCATCAAATCTACTTAGAAAACTCTTGGAAAAATCGAAAAATTACATCCTTAAAGTACCTTCCCGGTCGGATTTACTTTCAGAAAAAGTGCTATCATTGTAAATCAGAGTGATATTAAATTATTATTTGGAATAATTTACATTTTTTCGGTTACTGTGAGATATTATTTTTTGTTTTTCTCATCATTTTTAAGAGTCCGAAAATATAGTATCCCAAAAATATTTCAATAGAAATATATTTTATCCAAAAAGTAATAAATACGAAAAATATTTACGCAATTTAATCGAAAAATAAATCGGTCGAAAACACGAATTAAGATATATCTTAATTCGTGATTGAAAATATTCGTTATCTTACCACAATAACGAGAATTCCATATCTCTTTCTAACACACTGTTTTTGTGATAAGAACGAATATTGTCGTCTAAAATATGGTTCGGATAAAATATTTTCGACTTAATTATTTTTTGGACATAATACAGTTCGGATAATATATTTTTCAGACAATATATTTTCGACTAATTATTGTTCGAATGAAATATTTTCAAGTAAAATACGTTCGGACGATATATTTTTCGGCAAAATACTTTTCTGACGAAATATGCATAAAATATGTTTTTGATCGTACTCATTTCTGATAAAATATTGTTCGGATATTTTACGCGCTCCCTAAAGTATAAGGTACTCACCCCGATTTTTACATGAAGCATCTGCTTCAAAGAATATCACACCGCCACTGGTTTTACGTGATTCATGATTCGACTGTACAGAGTAATTTTTCGGGCGATATCAGTTGCCTGCTCTGGCCTCTTCTACATTTATAGAAAACGGTGATAGCACGGAATAGATTCTGTGGTAAGTTTCGTACATGATAATGAGAAATAATTTTAATTATTTCTATCATGGTACCTGGTACCTACCCCAGAAAAGAGGTTAAGTACAAGTACTCTATCGGCTCTATCCGACTGAACGTAGAATCGTACAAGGTTTTGTACTTGTACTTCACTATAATAAATAAAATATTATTTACCTACATACCGGTTTCACGGGTGTTTAACGGTCGCTACAATAATAGTATCATGTACGAACCACAAGAAATTGAAGACAATTTTGTAACCCTGAAAAATGTAATTATCTCTTTTTATTTTATTTAATGATTGTACGTCCACTGTTGCGTCGTAAGATATTTTCCGCACTATAGCGAAAATTGTTTTGCTGTCTTTTTTGACCGAGACAGTAGATATGGGTATAACATACTCTTAATAAAATACTAATTTATTATGAATCTTCAACTGGATTTATAAATTATTATATTATTGTTATAATTATTAATTTATAAATTATTCACCAACCGTTTTGATACTATTGTTTACACAGTATAATTAATGTCGTTACAGTATGTAGTAATGTAGTACATAAGCCCAGCTGCACAAAAAAGGAGGAGGTATTTTGGTGTATTTTTTTTAAAAAACTAGAAGTACCTAGGTACCAGATTTATTGTTATGTGTTTTAGAATTTTTAATCTAGTATGATTTTTTTCCCTAGAAAATACTTTGTTAATAATAATACAACAAGTTTTTAATATTGTACATTCAAATATGTGAATTTATTAACCTGCGGTACTTTACATAAAATATTTTTCTAGATTCCCATTAGATAATCTATAATGGCTTACTTTTGTTTATTTTTGAGTTACCTATCTTGATCATACAGGAACACTTCTTACCAGATTGCTGAGCTTTACTAAGTCATTTTTAATTGTAATGATTTATTGTCGATTTCAAACTAAATTATCTTATTTACTATACCTTCGAAATTTTGTGATGAATGCCACAAACAAATTTGTATTATTATTAGTTACTAAAGTATATTTTAATTTATATTTTATCAGCCATAATTATTTACTATTAGTCTCATTGAAGGAAATAAAATGTATTTAGATAAACACAATTTTATTGTTAGTAAAAATGCTACAATTTTTTTGCTACTTGATGGTACTTTAATTGAAAATTATTTTGAAATGCACAGTATTTATTTCTTTTGTTTTTTAATCAGTTTTTGGTTAGGCAAATACTCAAATTTTTTCATGCAGTATCTCAACAGATGCTGATATTTTGAACTTTGTTTAATGGTTTTATTTTTGTTGATTAATCTGGGTCATGGCCATAAGAGAAAGAACACAATTCTTCTACTCCTTCACTTTCATCCCAACTATTTGGGGTTGGGCACTGTTGTTCTAAACTTCCACTTAATCTATCCCCCACATTGTCTTTGTATACACAAGCCATCCTTATCATTCTCAATTACACCCAACCACCTCTTTTTCGGTCTTCTCTTTCTCTCTTTCCTCCTATGTCTATTTTCAATATAATTATTACTGTTTCTGCTTTGTGTTTCCTCAAAATATATCCAAACCATGTCAGTATATTTTATCTCGTTTTGTCTACTATTGCAGCCACACCCCACACCTAAGCTACGTCTTATGCACTAATTCTTTACTTATATTCTCTAGTCACTCCACTCATCCATCTAAGCATTCTCATCTACTGTGCTGATTCTCTGTTTTATGTTTGTATCTACCCTACCACTCAACACTTGGAACTATACAATAAAGTCCACAATCTATTGGATTTTTTATTAAATCATATTTACATATCAAATTATTCTATAATAATTTAGTTTTGGTTGAATATCTATATCATTATAATAAGTATTTGCCACACAATATTGTTTAAAAACAGAATTTTATTATTTTTATATTTCCCAGTATTAGAACAAATGTAATTGTCAATGCATCAATACATTGAGATAAATTATAACATTGGCAAACAAAAAAAAAAAAAAAAAAATTTAATTTATTATGGACAATTTTAACAATTAAATATTGGTAGGTAGATAATTAAAAAAAAAATAAAATTGAAGTAACTGATATTGATTATACCATTATTTTATGTCTTTTTACAAAAATATTAATACATGCACTTGTCTACTGTTTGCAGTTGGTGTTTTATCAATTGTTTTTGTACAATTTTGTATAATTGTTCCTTTTTTTGTATGTTGTTTAAATTATTTTTCAAAGTTCTTTATCAGTATGAGTGAAGCCATTAAACATCTTGAACAGAAAGAAATCATTTTGGAAAAAGACAATAAAACACTTAGCAGTGCTAATAAATTGTTGATGGAATCTATAGGAAGATTAGTAAAACTAAATGATAAACAACAAGAAATACTTGAAAATGGTAAAACTTCATTCATTATAGATTTAAAATAAATAATACTGTATTCAATGTTGGACATTTAATGATTTTTACATTTAATTATCATATTATTTTTAAAAAGATGATTTATTTACAGGGTTTATCTGTAGATTTAAAATAATTACTTGAATAAATTTCATTTTTTTGTAAAGATTTTAATTTAATTCATAAACTAATAGGTATCGGTACATAATATATTTATTAATAGATATTATTTTGTTTAGTTGTAGATAACATCAATTTACTGAAAAATGAATTAGAGGACACGAAGAAGGTATTTTAATAATAGTGTTTACCTAATTTAATATTTGATCATTTAACCAATAATAATAAATTATTTTAGGAAAATTTAATATTAAAGGCTTCCTTCGGTAATAGTCTTGAAAATGCACAGCACCCATTTATAAGTATGTATATATTTGTAGTTATAAAATAATATTTGTTTATGTGTAAAAATTGAAATATGGATAAAATTAAGTTTCTTTGCTACACTCATAATCTAAGAAAATAACTATAAGGTTTTAATAAAACAAATGTACCAATTTATTTTTTGTATACTATAACAGTTGTTTTATTTTGTAAAATTAATAATTTTATTAAATTTTAGATAAGCATTCTCTAGATACAGTGGAAACTCATAATTTATTACTTCAACAGAAAATTGTTGGTCTTGAAAAACAAATTTCACAAAACCCAATATTATCTAAAGTAGTCCACAATTTGCAAGTTGGTATTTCAGTTTAATATTAACAAAATTTCAAATTTTAACAACCTACTTTTTTCATTTAAGTATGATGATGAACAAGTGTCTAAATTGAAATATACTAATAACACTTTACTATTACAAAACAGATTATTAAAAGAACAGCTAACAAATTTCCGAAATTTGCATTATCAGGTACTTATTATATCTTAAATTAATTATACAATTTGTATATAAGTAGAACCTATTGTTAGAGGTCATTCAAAGGTATAAATATTTAAATTTGTTAATATTGTTTACTTATGATTAAAACAAAATTGATTTATGATAAAATTAATAGTTATTTTGTATATCATGATAGGCTGTTTCTGAATATCAATTGAATAATATGCTCAATGTTAATGTTGGCAACCAACAAAAAAATAACATCATTATTTCACATATGGATATGAATTCACTCAATCAAAATGAATTACAGCCACTAAAGGTAAATGTAATTGGTAGTGATGTGGAAGATAATTCATACTAATTGTAGATATTTCAATATTTTTTTGTTTATTTATAGAAAAACAATGAATAATAAAATATTTGTGTTCATTATTTACTATTTTAGTTATTGATGATAGTCTATACAATTAATATTACAGTGATTTTAATTTGATTTATATATTTTTATGCATAACGTGTGTGTTATTAAATAATTATACTTCAATATTTAATTTAATTGAATGTTGGATTATGTGCCAAGTAATAGTATAATATATCAAAATAAAAAAAAGAAAGTACCTTTAAACATTAAATTTTAAATCCACCTAACATGACAAGTAACTCAAAATTCCCAACTTATTTTAAGGTTTAGCTGGTTATTACAAAAAAAAAATCAATAAAATAAACTGGAATTTGGAATGTTTAACTTAGTTTAGTTGAAAAGATACCTACTAAAAACAGAAAAATATGTAATTACATTCTTTTTAATGTATAGATTACCACAGTGGTCTACAACAGGTGAGTTGCAACCCATTTTTGGATCATGTATGTTTTAAAATTGGGTCGCAATAAGTTTTTTTTTTAAATAAAAATTAAATTTATACAATTATATGGAAGGTATACAAATAATTGTTTAATTTTTAAACTTAGAAAATTAATAAATGAAAATACAGTTTAAAAATGATTGTAATATATTATGTATATACAAT